>BOPP01000138.1:2707227-2726919 GCA_017312745.1 Gryllus bimaculatus
CTCGCCCTCGCCCTCGCCCTCGCCCTCGCCCTCGCCCTCGCCCTACCCCCAAACCCACCCCCTCACTCGATGGACGCGCCTAGATTAAGGCTAGCTTCCTCTATGAGCCGCAACATAATCTAATGACGACCATCATTTCATTGAGGGTTGCCGCTTCCGGTTATGGTTTTGTTTAATCTCTTTGGTGTTTGATTATTCCCCATTTTGAACTCAAATCGAACTTCTATCTTTTTCTCTTTGTTTCATAGATACATTTTGATCATGGCTATATTAATTTAGATCTCTTTATTCGGTATTCGGCAACCCATTTCAAGGCCTTCTGAACCCAAACTTTCATATTTGATGATTTATTTGGTCTTCACGATTTTTTTTAATATTTGAAAAAATATTTTTCTTGTTTGAGAAGAATTCTTGCGTTTTTTAACCATAAAATGTTGTTAAAATGTATTTGTTTGTTTTTTTCTTTTATGTTCCGAACAAGTGACTTGAATCACGTATAAAATGTTCATATACTATATTCTCGTCAACAATTTCTAACCACTCATTATTCTAGTTTTGGTATGGGTGTTGTCAAATCTTAATTTTACTCGAAATAATCTTGGCTAACATTTATTATCGGAAGGAAAAAGTATTGAATGTATAAAAGCAAAGGTGCACAAACTCCTCTAGTGCATGGGAAAATTTGATCAGCTCGTACATTGTTGACACGGCGGGTTACAACGCAAACGCGATGTTGCAAAGCCCGCACTTCGACCCTCGTGTAAACCAGGCTGCCCACCACAGGCTCCGCACCCTAACAGGATGAAACCCCTTTGAGGCCTGCGCTGAGAGCGTCACAGCCCTCCATGACGCTAATGATGTGAAGGTGTGTGGCAAGCGACATCCTGTTACGCTGCATTTCTGTCTCCCTATTCGCCCCAGCGGCGTTGCATTACAGTGTGTATTCTCACTTAAAACTATTACTTTATGGC
The DNA here is from genome assembly GCA_017312745.1 of Gryllus bimaculatus. Taxonomy (NCBI): domain Eukaryota; kingdom Metazoa; phylum Arthropoda; class Insecta; order Orthoptera; family Gryllidae; genus Gryllus; species Gryllus bimaculatus. The sequence continues at coordinate 2,708,199 of BOPP01000138.1, forward strand.
GACGTGTATTGACCCGTCCACTGCTTCGGCTCAGATGCGTCAGTGCTTTCCTATTTTCCTGGTATTTTTGGTTTTTACTACTGAGCTGACAGTTAACCATTATGGTACACTAAATGCTTTGTCAAACTGATATTTGCTACGAAATAAAGTATTCATTATAAGGAGAAAACTAGCTTATGTCTCTGCATTAATTTGACTGTACTAGCATCAAAGTGAATTCCGACTTAATTACTATAAATATCCTAATGACTTCCAGTGGTTTTAACAAGTCAACTTTCGTGCGTCAAATATATTATTAACCTATTATATTTCATAATTGACATTGGTTTTATTTGGAATTTGATAAACCTGCCCATAACTACAGGTTTTGCGCTGGCAAGTATTGTACACAGGTAAAAGCTTCTAGACCGCTATCAAAAAGCATTTACCAACCATTTCCCACGATTGATAGTACTGAATAAAAATAATATATGATAGTCTCTTCCACTTATGTTCAAACATTCTAAAAGTTTTCCCTCAGAGTCGTTTATTATGATTATTGAAAATTATATTAAGATCAGAATTACACGATCATCTGCTTGGTATATTGATGAACATTTTTTAAAACTTTTTTGGAGGTATATTACCATTTTTTTTATTTCGTATTTTACTATAGTATCTTTTGAACGCTTTGATCATTATACAAACAGAAGTTAGTTGCACATATTACCAATAACACTTCTGTAGCCTTCGCATTAAATCGTCTGCAGGACACAAAAATCTTAACAATCGATCACTCTCTGCAACAATAAATTTTCTATTGTTTGCTTGGTTGGCTGCGGCCCAATTGGCCAGCTGGCACCACGATTTCGTGTAGGAAAAACACCAGTGCTGCAAATGCTGGCAAGCAGGCCATGGCGAGTTGGTCGAGCCAACGTTAAACGAAAAGTAGTTTTCGTGTCAGAGCCACCCACACCGACGTGTTACTGGCAGCCGGCGGTGGATGAAACTCAATTAGCTAAGTAGCTGCGAATGTACACAAGGCCACATGTGCGGCCAGGCGGACGGTAAGGCAGCTAGGTGCGGAAAGCGGGTCGGCCCCCGCACCGTAAACACGGCCGCCTCTCCGGCAGATCACCCAAACGCGCATCTACATCACCACCGTCACTCCAATCATAATCACCCCACTCGGCCGTCGAAATCGCTGTAATCGCTAAACGCGTGTACTACGCTCCTACTTTGACTAAGCCACTACTACTTCCAAAACTTCCATTACTATTGTCATTGTCTTCACCTCCATTTCCATCACCATCGCAACATCCATCTCCACTACTTCCCCACCTCTATCACTATCACCTCTACCGCCATTAACTGTCGTCACCATTACCTCCACCAACGTCACTTGCCACAATGTCACCTCTAATGTCACCACCATCCCATCAGTTCAATCACAAAGATCACCACCGCCACCTTCCTGGTTGCTATCGCCATCACCATCGTCACCACCAGCGTCACCATCCCTATGGGCGCTACCATGACTGGTTTCTGCAGTAGTGTGATTTTGGTGACAGTCTACTCAGTGTCATCAACATCGCAATAACTACGAATTCAATCTTTGCACAACTTATTTCTTTTCATCATTTCTCCTTTCCCGTTTCTCAACCTTCTTAGTGAAGTGGTCGGATAAATGATGTTCAGAGGAAATAATTGCGGTGAAGTGATGATTCTGAAAATAGTAACGACATTGCTGGTTATCGTGATGATAATTGTTATAATGTGTTATTATTACCGCCATAATAATTGCAAATGTTACTGTCAATACAATATGCATGTCTTCTGTTCAATGTTCTTCCCCATGCATACTTTCCAGTCCATGTTATTTTCTCGCCCCCCTACGAAGATACTTCTTAAGAAGAGAAAGTTCTGTATTCGTGCACCGGAAAACACTGAATTTACGGCATAAAAACTGTTATTGCCGGGCCCTGGTAACTAAAAGAGGATAAATCCAATTGTCAAATATAAAAAAATATTCCTCTAAGACGTGGTGTTGTCAGAATCAGTTTTGTTAGTCCTTGACACCGAAAAATCGATTGATGGCAAAACGTCTGTATGGCCATCTGTGGTCAAATTACCCCTCAACTGCTTAACCAATTTTATCCAAAATTGAAATTTCCCGATTGATCTGCACGAGCTGGAGACTTTCGAAATTTCGAACGGATATTTTGATTTCTGAGGGTATTTTACATGAAACGAGCATTTACGTTTTTATGCGTCTGCCAGAGTTCGACCCACACGGCGCTTCTGTGGCGCAGTGGTATGAGTGACGGTAAGTTAACTCTAACGATCTGAGTTCGGAACTTGCAGTGGAAAAAAATTGTAAATACTTTTGCAGTAGTATAATACAGCGCGTCAGTTAGAATCAATGCGAGTAACTATGAGTTTTTTAGCACCTAGTTTCTTCTGACAATGCTCCGAACTACTCTCCACCTACGGGTGTATTCCGCCTTCCTTGTAATGCCGCTTTCGTGTGTCGCTGCCTGCGCTGTCATCTCTCCACAACGCTTTGCCGTGCTCTCTTCCCGGCGATGGAGCCGGCCGGCTAACAGAATGTGTAACTACGGGGAGATGTTTGCCGCGCGGTCGACTAGCAGTCTGCGACTCTCGCTTCGGCGCATACCTCGAAGCGGTGGGCTCTGCGCTCCGCTGCTTCCTTCCGCACTATCTACCGGCAGCCATTCGGTTACTCGCCGGCCGGCAGCCAGTTTACCTCTGTTGTACGTGAATTTGCTTAGAAATGCGTTTGCCGCAGGTAGATGTGTTGATACGTATTTCCCTCGCAACGTTTCTTCAACCATGCTTCACTTTCCCTCTCCCTGGAGATGCAGCAGGGCATCAACTGATGTCTCTGATCGGGGAGGCCCAAAATTTAAATCCCACTGGCGAGATTTTCGACACTAGCTTGTCAGCTAGGTCGAATTCAGTCATCTGCAGGAGACTGGCCGGTTGCTCTGATCGGTAGGTTTACGTGGTTTCTCCGATCAACCTCAGGTGAATGCCGGAGTAGTACCGTAACAAACGGGCCACTGTCTGCGATCTTTCCCACTTCTTCCTTATCTTATCCTCACCTCGTACACATAGTTACACGACTAGTGTAACATTTTCTTGTTGAGTGGAGTAGTACGTTATAAAAGCATATTATTTGTGTGCTGGCACGCCATATTTCATATTAGCGTAAATGTATCGCCACTCAAACACGCTTTTGGTGCAGTGATACCTCCCATTGCAAGCTTTGAGATTTCGAAATATATGAAGTCGATTATGAACGTCACAGACGCTGGAATTGGATTCAGTTATTAATAATTTTATACGTGGCCTCGTAAGCTAGCCAATGCACAGGCTGGGATTTGCTTCGATATGAAACTAATGATTGTAAATGGACATAAAGGGCACAATTAAAATTTTATGCTGCACGTGTCGGAGACAAATTTGCAATAATCGTGTTGCTGCTTAACAATTCAATCGGTTAGGGACGCACCTAAATTAGTGGTTAGGGTGATAGATAATTCTGAAACTCTGCGCCACTGATCCTCTATTCAATATTGTTCGTTAAGCCTCAGATGCAATTTCTCTTTGACGCATTCTACCGTACACGTTAGTCGAGTCACAATTTATCGTTCACCACACATAGTGATTCGGATATCGTGCGTGGGGTTCGACTAGCTTAGGCCCGCTAATGTAATAGAGTATATTAGACCACTATTATATAATACATACGCCTACCATACTATAATGATTTTTCGTTCTGTATTGTGATGTTCAAAGCAAAGTTTTAAACGTGGGTCTCACGCTTCAACTATCGCCACATCAGTATTTATAACAAATTCATTGTACTTATTAATGTAATGTATAGTTGATTACGATCAAGAAAATGTTTAATGAGCCTGGAAATAATCCTAGAAAACCAGGAGTCCTTGCCTTGAATTTCGATTGCATACATAGTTTACTCTGCAACACACTTCCAAATTTTGAAATATTCTCTAACATCAGATTGAGCAGAAGTTGAAAACAGATTCAGTTTTCATTTCGCGGAACTGTACTTAAGAAATCCAAAACACTTCATACTAAATTGAATTCAGTACTGTTTTAGATAACTAACAGCTAGGTATCTCATTCGAATTCAGCTGCTGTCTGGAGGAGAATTCTAGCGGCCGGTTGCTCTGATCGGTAGTTTTCCGCGGTTTCTCCGATCAATCCGAGGTTATTGCCGGAGCAGTACCCTAACGAACGGGCCGCGGACCGAGCGCGATATCTCTTTCCTCTTTCTTGCCTCTTTCTAGCCACTTACTAACACACACACACACACACACACACTCACACTGACGTGCTCTACACTACCACACGCCCCGGGAGACCAGTCGGGAGCTTGTGCCGGTTGGGGCGGCGCCTTGCTAGTGGGAGATTCCTGATTGGGGAAAATCCTCGCAAGCTGACGTAGGCCAGCGCCGGATCGCGGCAGTCAGCGGGAGAAGATCGCCGTCACCTGCGTTAAAAAACATGCACAACACTTACGGTATTAATGACCTTAACAGTTGACTTGCGCGTAATCACCAATGAATCAATTAAATAACTTTTAATTTTGTTCAGATTTCTAAATACAGTCACTTGTCTAATCGCTTGGCACTTGTCCATTTAACTTCAACGATCCGGCAAACGTCGAAGCTTTCAGCGGCGTTGCGGGCGCTGGCGACCGCCTTTAAGCGACCCGTTAACCCGCAGAGGCAGGCAGTCGATTTGATTAGACCGCGCGCCGGTCATCGAGTCTCCATTACGGCGGCGCGGCGGAAATGAAGGCGCCGGAATACGCGGTGTCGTTTACACGCCCATAAATTCCCTATGACCGAATTTACAGTCGGGAATATGTAAATAGTTCGCAACCGCTTTCAATCGAAGCGCCCGACCTGGAAGCTGGCCTGCGAAATGGACTCGGTCGTCATGGGCCCGCCATATCGGTTGGTAACTGCGCGGTTGGTAGTACTGAAAGGATTTTAATTAAACTCGGCCGCTGATAGTCGTCGTCGCGAAGCGTAACAATAAAATGGAAACGGAGAAAGAGAGAGAAAGAGAAACGGTGATAAGTTGGGACTTGCAGGAATAAAAAATGTAGGCCAGGGTGTCTTAACAATACGTATTCATCGATTGGAAAAGTAATTCCGTAGCCGTTTTCTCGTTCATTTTGTGTTGCGGTGGGAGTCGATCACATCTTGTAGTAGATGTAGTGATATTTTTGGGGGATTGAGAAAGTAATAGTTGGCAGCAAATTGCTTTTTTGCCTGTAGAAGCTTCTTTTTTAATTGTAACAGTTTGAAAGATGGGTCATTACACAACAATATATGTTAGGCATAATTAATTTGCGTATGCAGCTTCATTGTGATAAATATTATTTGAACAAAATTCGACTTCAAAAGAAAACATTTTATGTTTTTATCTTATATATCTCAAAATTTGTGTAATATTTTTCTTTCACCAAACTCCAAAAAATAACATGTTTCTTTTATAAAGTTGGAAATTAAAATAAGCTGAAAATTAATATATAACATTAAATTCTACGTTGGAGATGACAGTACGCATAGCGTTATCCCTTTGGAATACTGCTAGTTTCCGAAGCGGGCAGAAATTGAAAGATAATTATGTATTCAAGGGAGTAGTGTCTATGGTTTCGTTGCCCACGGAGTCTGGAATAATTCAAAGACGAAGTAACACTTTTGGTTTTTATTGAAAATAATATAAATATTTGTTTCTGCCAATTCTCATTATGAGCGTAACAACTGAATTATCATACTCAGTGCTTTACTGCTTACGATACAAATGATTTCAAGTTACAAGGCTCTAAGGAAGAGGCCGTCTGCCATTAGATATTTGCTTTCCACGCTTTCCGTTTTGGAGCTGCAACTCATTTTTATAGAAGTCTTCTTAGTACCTAAAGAACTGTGGTATTATGTAACTTTGTATACAATATTATATTATTGCAGTATTTGCGTTGTTTTTTGTTAAAATACTTAATTTTTTCCAAACTTATACGAGAGAATTTTATTAGTGGTACTTAAGAAATCTGCGGGTTTGGAAATATATTCCGTTTAGTTTTGTTGAGAAGATTTTTTTGTAGACTAGTACTTTACTAATGATAATTACGAGCATTACCAAAACTCTAGTAAACTCTAGAAATAAACAAAAGAGAAACCATTTCGGAAACTGACCACACAGCATCCGTCTCGCATACTTTTTGCTCGTCCCACTGCAGAAGGGCGTACCTTGATTGCGAAGTCCCCCAATCGCTGCGACTCGCCCCCTTCATTTATCGGAACGGAAAGCAAGCGCGTGATTTCGCGTGTCGGCGTCTCCATCTTGAGGGAATCCGTGCGTAGGGGATAGGGCCGACTGCGGCCGGAACGGTACCGGGATGTTAGGGAACAGGCAGGGAGGACGGGGTCGAAGTAAAAGAGAACGGAAGGAAGATATCAAGCTAGGCAAAGCGAGACGGGGCAGTGTAAGAAGGTAGGCCAAGATCGAAGAGGATAAGACAGAACAGGGCAGGAAAGGACAGGATAGTGTTGGACGATGCGTGGACTATGCAGGACAGTGTATGACGGGTGTTGTGTGGCAGGGGAGAGTGGGGGTGATGTGTGGCAGGGGAGAGTGGGGGTGATGTGTGGAAGGGTAGAGTGGGGGTGATGTGTGGAGGGTAGAGTGGGGTGATGTGTGGAAGGGTAAGAGTGGGGGTGATGTGTGGAAGGGTAGAGTGGGGGGTGTATGTGTGGAAGGGTGAGAGTGGGGGGATGGTGTGGACAGGGTGAGAGTGGGGGTGATGTGTGGAAGGGTAGAGTGGGGGGTGATGTGTGGAAGGTAGAGTGGGTGATGTGTGGAAGGGTAGAGTGGGGGTGATGCGTGGCAGGGTCAGAGTGGGGGTGACTGGTGGACAGGGTAGAGTGGGGGGTGAGGAAGGTACGATGGGGTGATGGGGTAGGGGTAGAGTGGGGGTGGATGTGGGGAAGGGTAAAGTAAGGAAGTGGCAGAGGCAGAGCAGTTCAGGAGAGTGATCGGCGAGAGGACAGACAGACAGACGGTGCCCCAAGAAGGGGGGCGGGGCGGTGCGGGGTGGAGCGGGGCGGGAGCAATGGTGAGGCCGGCCGGGGGAGACTCGCGGGTCGCACGCCAAGCACCACTTGTCCGGAATCGCCCCGGCGAAACGTCGGACGAAACGTCGGACGAAACGTCGTAAAGTAACCGGGATTTAGGCGCGAGTGCGGGGGCGGCGGACGCGCTTTTTATGAGGTCCGCTCAACGGCCCGAGAGGATCCCAGGGCGCGCGGGGACGGCCGCGTGGTCAGCGCTTTCGGACCCCCTCGCGCCGCCCGCCACGCCAACTCGCACGCAACTCAGGACCCCACCTCGCCAGGCGGCGATCAACTTTGCTCCGTTTAACTTCCCGCTTGCCTCTTTGTTCGGCCTGCAGACCTGCCCTTTCGTTTTCGAATGCCGTTTGTTGTACGATAGCACTGATAGATTTCTTCCAACCGACACTCGCCTTCCGTTTCAGACAGCGCTACGCTTTTGTTGAGGAAGGTATTGCTAGTCTTGCGCATCTTGTGTCCTCGTGGTTATCGATCAGCCTTAGTATGATTAAATTTCTGTTGTTTCTTTAATGACAATACCATTATTAAATCTTCTCTTAAAAATTCACAAATATTTTTACAATAAGGGTAATCACAACAGAGATATCGTTGAGTAACATGTTATATAAATTTATTGAATAAGTCAAATTGTAATTGGATGGCAACATGACACACATCTTGGATTTCCTATACACATCCTGTTTTCAATACTTCATTTTCTGTCTTTACCTCTCATACGATCATTATTCCTATTTCTCCCAGCCATCCTTTCGTCCTGTGTCTTCCCTTGGAGACCTTCCACGCCCTTCAGCTGGCCGTGGGCCACCGCCTGCCCGAGGCCCCGCCCTCTCCACGTAGCGCCTGCGACCGATAAAAGCGGCCCCAATCACCCGGCTCGCCGCGGCGCCCAGCTGTCCCGCCCCATCACCCGCCAGATTCGTCTCCACGCGCGTTCGCTCCTCGCCACGCCCCTCCTCCTGCTCCTCGCCGCGCACCGCTCTGCAGGGCGTCTGCCGGGAGGCTAATACGCGTGACAACGCAGGAGCCTTCCGCGCACGGTGTCTGCGGAATTTTGGCTGACCGGGAGGCGAGTTTTTTTTCTGACAAACTGATAAAGCGTGTGGTCCATAAATACATGTGTGGAATGCGAGTATCAATTCGAAATACTTGAGTTGTCGTTAAAGAGTGACACATGAGAAGATAAGCCCTATCTGTATTTTGGTGTTAAATGAGTTGGACATTTTGCGTTGGTTTGACTGGAAGATGCTAAAGTTTCACGAAGGTAGAAGACTTCCCGACCACTTAGAAATGCTGGTACAAAATTACTCAAATTAGTAGTATCAAAGTGGCAATATTTTAAAAGTTAACTCGCTCAAGGACTTTCCGATTTACTTATTTTTGAATCACCATCCATTGGACAGCACATTTCTCATTTATCCATTTGCTTTATATCTTGGGGAGGGGTAAATCTCGGTTCTGGTGAAACATGTAGGCTTCGTTGCCATAGTTTCGTTAGTTGTATTGCGCCCTTCTTAAGAACTAAATTCATTGAACTCTAAAGAATGATGTACGATGGCCGGAACTCTACGTTGGATGTGATGTCTCACTGTCAGCCAACAATCCGCAGATTATACGCGCTCCTTCCTCCTTGTGGTTGGAATCTTGAATTCACATCCGTCCTTTGTCATCACTGTTTCTCTCATACGCATTCATCTTAAAGAATTCAAATGAATCTTCCCATGACAATTCACAGAAGTGAATGTACCATCACGAACTGCTTCGTTGCAGGCGTTTTTTTCTATTGTTCTTGCCAGTAAATCATAAGTGGTACAAGAGAACAATAAATGTAAATAGATTGTATTTTCATTTAGTATGTTTCAACAATAAAAATATAAGTAGTCAATTGCATCAGCGTACAATTATTTGATAGGTTTTGCTTGCGTAACATTTATTTCACAATAATCTTAAATCCTTAAATAATGCTAAATAATAAGTGGCTTACTGTATTTTCTCAGACCGTTTTCACAAAATTTGTCTATTAACCTAAATTATATGTTTTCAGACTGTTTCATTCAAAACTATTAGTGGTTCTGAAAATACCAATTTCACATTTTATTTATCAAATCGAGAAATGAAAATTTTCTCTATTAGTGCTTGCTTTCAGAGCCGGATTCTGCTTCTAATTTTCTGACTCCGACCACTGAACCTAATAGTGTATACAGCATAGTCGATACATTTCATCCTCCTACATTTTGTTCTCTCCATGCCTTACTTTCTCGACCTGTCCGGTGCTTTCGCTCTTCGGCTTGTCCCGTGCCCTCGCTCTTCGGCCTGTCCCGTGTCCTCGCTCTTCGGCCGGTCCTGTGCCTTCCCGTCCCGACCTGTCCCGTCGCGCCACCGCCTGTCCTCCGCGCAGATCGGAACGTCTTGAAAGGCCGATGGGGCGTGGAGTCCATCTCCCCCGCGTTGGTTAGACGCTTCCTCCCCTCGCTGTTGTCTCCCCCGGAGCACCTGCTCTCCTCCTCGGATGAAAAAGTAATGCGACACTGTCCCCTCGCCCGGACCCTCGCCCGCCGCCGCGCCGTAGGGGGCACACCGTGCAGTAAATCCTTAAACCTGATTTAGCGCTGGTCTTATCCGCCCGTTTATTTGGAAACATTTATTCCAAATCGCAGACTGCCGGCGTTTCTAAGAACGCTGTTTCTTGGATCTGTGGGCAAACCGTAAAATATGTTGATTATTAAGACGTGAAAAAAACGAAATGAGACTTCAGTACCTAAGCTGGTTGTTTACTAAATACAATAAATGTAAATATCCTGAAGATGAGCATACGAGCTATGTTAAATAACTTCTGAGCTTTTCCTTATATCTCAAGAACAACAAATGCATAAAATTATATTAGAAACACGATAAAGGTCATATACTTCTGCAAAAATTGAATAATCTGCTAAATTGATGTTTATTTACTAAACTGACTCTGAAACTCGTAAAAGAGCCTGCGCTCTTTCTTTGAACACTGCCTGTTTGCCATTCATTCTTATGCGCTTATCCCGAGCGAATTAATTGAAGGGATTCTTTGAGAGAAGGGGAAGGGTACAAATTTGTAGCTATGTATTTTTGAGTAAATATTGAAAATGTTAAGGATTCATGTAAAGTACGACCAAAATCAATACATTAACTTAAATCAACTCAACTCCCAGCAGTTTCTGATATTTTAAGTGATGATTGGGAATGTTTGTTACTAAAGACTGCATTGTGAGTGCAATATCTTACAATCTTCTCCTTTTGTAATTTTCAATATATTTATTATTCAAGTTATTACCCATACGCTATGATAATACGTACATAATAAAATTTGTGTCGTGTACAATTCTTTGTCAATGAAGTATTTTTATAATACTCTTTCACCACCTTAACACCATGTCTTATAAAAATGAAGATAAATGTATCAATAAAAATAATGCGTGTAAACAATGTCTTATGATATTTTAAATAATGCTAATTGTCGGTCACATAATAACAGTACAATACTAGATTGACACTTCTTACGAAGACGTCTCGGCAAATAATGAAGTTTCTGGCGACGAAAAGAAAATGTCACGACGTCTATCGATTTCATCTTCATTAGAGAGAGCAAAGCGAGAATAAACGGCACTTGGGGAACCTAATGCGGCATTTTGTTAACACGAATGCCTACAGTCCAATCTTTACTTCCATCGATGAGCCGCAGCGCCTCCGTGGACAGGAGACGAAGTGTCCCGCGCGCCGCGATCCATCACCGTGACATTTGAACATCGTGAGTAGCAATCAATATTAATGGGTTTGCCAGCGGCCACCGCGTCGACTCCCACGCGCTCCGCCGGGACTTCCCGGAGTCCTACACTGGGCCGAAAACAAGCGAAAAGGCGCAGCAGGGTTTCTATTATTAACAATATTATAGTTAGCTTCTGAAACCTCGAATTTTGTGTAAAATAGACCCAATACTTTCTTGAATTTGATGTATGAATAGGTAGAAAATAGCCTATGCACAAAAATTTAATTTTAAATCAAGATTATTTTATTTGAAAGAAAAGTTTAAAATGGTAAAAAAAGTAAATAGCATGAGTGTAAAATATTAAACGGAAAATAGAATGTAAGTGCTGAAACGTTTATGACCTTTCTACAATCGGAATAATTTTTCACGCAGATAATTATTTATGTTTCAACTCTTATACCGGCAGAGTAATAGTGCATCATTTAGTTACATCTATTTTGATTCAGTACGCACTTACGATAAACCAAGGTTTTTATTTAATACCTACTTCAGCTTCATTGAAAGTTTTTGTCTAGGATCGATTTTGAGTGTATTTCTTCCGGTTTCGATGACAACGAATAATGATTTTTAGACTCTAACATAAATTTTAAACAGTTTGAAAAGTAGTTCGTTTTGGGTTCATGATTATTACATTTTTTGCCGACTTTACTCGAAAGCAGAGGCATTTGTCTCAAAATACAAACTTAAGTCATTACGAAGCACACATTTAAAACGATAAAGGAATTTTTTTAACATTGTGCAAACATAGAAAATTCCTTTCAAAATTAGCGGTTTGAATTCATGGTAAGGGTTTTTGGACGGTCACTGTTTTTGGGACGATATAATTTTTAACATTTACATTTAAGTTTTATTTCATTTTACAGTGCATGTTCAAATGCAACATTTTCAAACACTTACTATTTACCAGCAGAATTAAGCACGTGAAGCGTATTTACAGCGAATTTATTCCAGTGCACTGACACGTCAAATTCTGTTTATTCTCTTTGCATGCAATCCTTGATGACTCGAACTATTTTGTTCGTAAATCTTGTGTTTTATTACTTTCTGTGATAAACCACACTTGTTCAAATAATTACTTAATATCAGACTTTTTAAAATTATTTGTTTATATTGTAATTTACGTTTGTAGTGTAACATACGTATGTATTATAATTGTGGTTTGTATTCTAATTTTATTTCTTTGATATAATATTGTTTTTAAATGAATTATATAAAGTTCATTTTTTAAAATTTTATTTAACTGTTTTACTTTTGCCATTCCTTTCGCGCCGTTTGTGCCCAGTGCCCGCTGCCGACTTGCGTTGTTTACGCGTCCGAGTTGTTCCCAAATTACCCACGCGGGCGGAGGCGCAGGCGGAGGTCGCTCGCAGGAGCAGCGACGACAGCGGCGCCTCCGCCAAACGACGCCCTCGCCGCCCCCACGCAGACTCTCCGCTCAGAGGGCGGGGTACAGGCCCGTGGATACATGCGCGATTTTCACCAACATTGAACTATTACTCCCTAGAATTCTAACGTTGACCTGCGCCATTTTAAACGTTCTTTGCTCTAGCCGAGAACAAATTAGACCAAAAATTTGAAGTACGTTTTTTTTGATAAAATTTTGGAAAATGTTAAGGTTTCATGTAAAATACCACCAAAATCAAAAAAAAATCGTTTCAAATTGTTAGATTTCAAAGATCCACGAGATCGGAGTTATCAATTTCGTGTTCGAAAATAGGTGAGGAGTTAGGTTCTTTAATATCAACGTGGTGACGAGCATTTGAGACAACAATTCATGGCTCGTTAATAATGTCATTGGGAGGTCCCGGTTCTGACAGCGGGTAGGTCCCGGAAATTTGCTAGACTGCTCAGAGCAATGTTGTTGTTTATTTTTGTGATATTCCTGATGGCTTCCAGGGAAATGTCGGAGCAGCGCCTAAGAATACGTGTTACGGTACGCACGAATTGTTTCCCTCACTGTCCTTTTCCCATTCACTCTCCTTAGTACCGAGCGATGGTACGCCATTCGAGAATGGCACATCTTCCACTTAACTAGAAAAAAGAAATCTCCATCTTGTGTCGCAGATGGACCTAGATAAAACTGTAAGTGCTGTTGAGTCATAAAAAGAAGAAAGAAGTCTCTTCAATACATCGACATCTCCCGGACATATTTCCGAATAAGTGTGTCTCTGATTCTCTGAATTGCGGATATTATATAATAATAATGATTCATGATGATATTTCCCACGTACCACTCGTTTCGGATATATTAATAAAGAATATGCAATTGGATTTGTTTTGCGGTAAAATCTCTCTTGAAAAATGTCACCAATTTAAACTCACTTGTCACGAATTATTGCGTACGCAATTAGGATTTCCAGCTCGAAATGTCCGTAATAACAAGAGCAAATATTGGATGTTTAAACCTAGCCGGGAAAACTCATAATTATATTTGGACTATAACAAGAGTAGCGAGAAATAATGAATATCGTTCTGTAAGGTATTCGTGATTGTGAAATTAACTTTATCAATTTGTTGTTCCCCGAAAAATGTGTTTTTTTATTTACTATAAAAGGTATATTCCACTCAAGTGAAGTGAAAATAAAATAATAACATTTTCAGTACAAAATAATTTCCTAAACGCCGTCACGATCGCAAGTGACTAAAGAAGAAAAATGTATTTCCATTAGCTACCGTAACATCGATACTTCCTTCTGCAGCAACTTCTTCCGCAGTTATCAGCTTCCGTGTATCTTCAGACTGCTGCGGCACGCAGCTGCCGTTTTTGACACCGCCACCGCCACCGCCACCATCCCCCACCATCCCCCACTATCCCCCACTATCCCCACTAATCCCCCACTATCCCCACTATCCCGGGCACTCATCCCTCACTATCCCACTATCCCACTATCCCCCACTATCCCATATCCCTCCACTACCCTTCCCCCTATCCCCCACTATCCCCCCACTATCCCCCTATCCCCACTATCCCCACTATCCCAACTATCCCCCTCACTATCCTCCACTATCCTCCACTATCCTCCACTATCCTCCACTATCCCCCACTTATCCCCACTATCCTCCACATCTGCTCCCACTCTCCTCCACCTCTCCTCCACTCTCCTCCACTCTCCTCCACTCTCGCTCCACTCTCCTCCACTCTCCTCCACTCTCCTCCACTCTCCCTCGCACTCTCCTCACTCTCTCCACTCTCCTCCACTATCCTTCCACTATCCTCACTAATCCCCCGCCACCATAGCCCTCCGCCCCCTGTCCACCGCACCCGGCCCTCCCAACGTCTCACCAGCGCCGCACCTCCCGGACGCTAGCCGCTCCCCGCATCTCCCCGTCTTCCTCACCGTTCCCTCGCCTCAACTATGCCGCCCTCATTACCACCGGCCACCCTATCCTCAGTCTCTTCTTCTACTCCGCCCATCCACATCACCAGCACCACCCCGCCTCCTCGGCCGCAGCAACTCCATAAGCGCTTGACTCTCAACCTCCCCCACCTGGTATCTGTCGCATCTCGCCGTTTATCGCAACGCCCCGCTCAGTAGTTTTCGCCTGCTTCCCGGCCCCGCACGGCGTTTTCCAGGTCCTGGCGACGCACAAAGGGCGCCGTGTTTCGCCGCCGTCAGCGAATTTGCGTGGGAGGTATGGGGGCGGGGAGGGGCGAACGAGAGGAGAGACAGGGGGTGAAGGAGCGGTCATTTGCGGGGAGGGGGGCAAGCGTTAAGATCCGTTCATTAGACGGCGATTGTGAGCGCCGCCGATTTACGCGCCATATGTCGGTCGGTGGGGCGGGCCTCCCTCCGTCCGTCCGGGATGAATGGCGCGCACTCAATGCTGCCAATTGGACGCGCGCCGATGTCCCTTGCGAGCGCTGCCACCCACGCAGTGCGTCGCCCCCGCAGCCCACGTCCCGCCGCTTCCGTGCAACTCCCCGGAGACTACGGCTCTCTCCTTCGATCTCGCTTCGTTGTGGCTCCCCGCCTTTTCTTTTTCGAATCACTGCCTTGCTCTGTTGGCAGACCTTCTTAGATGTTTGACCAGTTGAGGGTATTAGAACTATTGCGATGAAAAAAAATTAATTTGCTATCAATAGAGTGCTGTTTATTATATGTTAGTGTTCCAGTCATTACATTTTAGCTTCAGGGGGAGAACTTAGTTTAAGAGGAGAATAACTGAGAATTCAGGAACTCATGTGATTTTACACTATCTTTCATAATAATAATAATAATAATAATAATAATAATAATAATAATAATAATAATAATAATAATAATTTATTATTGTTATTATTATTACTAATTTGTATGTGTTGAGAAGCAATAAATTTTGCGTGTAGAGTGAGTGTTTGAAATTCAATAACTTTGAGAACATAACCTACTGAAAAACGCCTAGAACAATTAATGTATGTCTTATTATTGAAATTCTTTGAGTAACTCAATCTCCAGAAGAATAGAACTATACGCTCGTTGTGTGTTGCCAGCAATGCGCGTCAAAAAATATATCTTGGTGGTGTAGTCCACGACCCCTGCAGCTCTGCCAAAGACGCAGTGCCTCGCTTCCGCCTACTTTTCGTTCGCATTTTCACTTCAAATCCTGCCACATGACTCTTGTCCGCCAGCCAACTAAACCATGGCTGCTCAAGTGCAATAACCGGGGTTCAGACTACCAGCGGTCGTCAGCTGCAGTACCTCGTATGCCAGTCGTCTTTTGCTAGACTAGATCCGATCGCGCCTCAGCGCTTCTCACCTCTGCTCTACTCTGCTTCTGCATTTGTATCGGTGTCGATCGGCGAAACCACGCAAAACTACTCAACAGTTTAGCTGGCGGGTAGAATTCTCTTCCGACAGCGGCTGAATTCAACTTAGCTATTTGAGATCAAAAATCCTGTGTCCGTCATGACTAGAACCCCAGGATCTCTCTCAATTAGAAGCACTGGAGCGAAGAATCGTTTGTATCAGAAACCCCTTAAATGCCAAATTCCTCATTTCGAGAAAGTCTCCCAATTTTTCTGATTTCAATTCTTTTTTATTTATTTATTAAAGCAGTTGATAAATGAATGTTTCATATAAATATGCACTAAATGATGTCTCTCCTCTTGAAACAATAAACCGACACTAATGTGGATTTTACATCTTGGTCTTTGAAAAAATAAACGATTCACTTGGTGGCGTGGGCCGCCTAAGCCAGTCCATCACATGAGCTCCCCCCACCTTCTGCGTCGCCGCCGCCGCCGCTGGCCCCTCGCCGACCCGTGGCATTGTCGCAACTGCGTCCGCGACAGAAAAGGGACCCACCCACGAGCCGCCTCGTAAGTGAAACGATGTTCCACTGTCATCTGTCGAAGCCTCTCCTGGACACAGGAGCCTTTCATTGGCCCCCTTTCTCCCTTCTCTCGATCCGCTCCCGCAGAACGCTTTGTAATTTGGACTTTTGAAGTCGCTCGCCTTCGAGCGCCCCTGATAATGATGACGCGTCTGTCGTCTGAAGGGCGGTCATCTTTTATTCCTGCGGTCGGCAGGCGATGGAGTCGACTCTGCGATGGAACAAACGATTGGAAGTCGATTTATTTTCCCGGTCAATGCGTGTGTATTGCGGAAAAAAAACAATGATATGCATTGATCCTCTATTAGGTTTTTTATAATATTCAGCTACTGTTCAGATAAACAAAATATTTCGTTAACAATTACAATGAATGAAATACCAAAGCTAAATCATCATCATAAAATATTTCAAAAACTTGAATAACCTGCATTTTATCATGTATTAGAAAATTTCTATGGTAGGCACGGGTCCATAGAGATGTATTTCAAAAATAGCGTAGAACTGTTTGCACTCCTCGGTGAAAATGTTGAAAAGGGATAAACCCGATTTACAATCATCCTTTCGTCGAACGATTCTGGAGTTGTAGGGAACGATCCCATGTGGAGAATCCCAAACCGAAGAAGACAAGTCATTCTGCGCGTTTGTTAAAACGGAAATCGTTCGTCTGAAGGAAGTGTGGAAATATGTTTATAATGATGTGGAAACCCTCTCGAAAAACAAGCAAACTATTACAATATATTGAACTTACCACATGGCGAGGAGAATACCTAACGTGTGCCTCTTGTTTCTATTTTAATTTCATCGCAATACATTCTCTAGAATCCATTAACGTAAAACAGCTTGAAATCGTTTCCTTTTCTTTTGTCAAATTAGTGTAGCATTTGCTGTAAATTTTTGTACATAACTTTCTATTAAAGGAACTTGTTAGAAAGTCCTTTGATGCGTAGTAATCTAATAACAGCTTTCATACTATATGCTTATTTAAAAAACCGCACTTTTTATTGGAATTAAAATTAATTTATTACTTGTACATTATTATGTTTTATATGTACAAATGCAATAAGCAAGTTATTACATTAGCCTGTGTTTTTCAACATACAATATTATTCAAGGAAAGAATACTAACATACTGTAAGATACTTCATTGCGGTGATATTGTCTCTATATACGTACGCTCTGGAAACTTTTATCCGAATGTTTTATCCTTATTCCTTTTTGTGATATCTATCAGCTATTCGAACTTCTGAAGCATAATATTACTGACGTAACACTAGCTTTGAAAGCAGAGTCTCAGTTTATTACTAGTTAGCGTAACTTTTGCAAAAAATTCTTCTGTCCTTTTTGTGATCACAGAGTTTGTGTTTCGGGCAGCCAGATGAGTGGGTTTTTATTTCAGTCGCAACGGCAGGAACAGTCCTTCATAATCCCGACGCTATCGTTTATTTTCGTTGAGCGCAAAAATCGCCATCAAACCAAATAACTGATATTTCGAAAGTATCTTGCAAAGTTGCAATACACCACACAGACACAAAAGGCAACATTTTTATTTGTTGAAACATAAGCATCCACGCCTGCGGTGGTTTTCAAAGCGGACTTCGGATTTTACTACCGCATGATCAATAGAAAGAATGAACATCGCTATTTTAACAGAGAATAAACATACAATATGCTATGCACGGTCTCTCTGAGAGAAACCGGGCATTCGAAAAGAGGCTTTGTGCCAAATATTTGCCATATTCTGTAAGTCGAAAAGGAACTAAGAGTTCTGTCCTCAGCTTTTATTTTTCAACGCATACATACAGTAATAAATTAATATAAAGAAATATTAATACCCTGCATATCTTTTTTAAGATGTAGTAATAATTTTTGTTTACTTTCATTTTGATTGAAATAACGAAACCACTGCCTTTGCGGCAATCACTTTCTTCTTTATGATTTAATCTAATTTTTTTTGTTTGCGTGATATTGTTATTTATATATATATATATATATATATATATATATATATATATATATATATATATATATTATTTTTATTGCAATAATTAATATACACCTAGAAAAATCATTTGTACGACGAGACTGATTTCCATTCAAATGTCAAAGGTTTTATCCCGTTTAAATTTCGATCGATGCACTACAAAACAGATTGTAATATCGACCAATATACTGAAAATTTCATAACTATCAAAATAATTTCCCGTTTTTTAAATGTTGATTCAAGAGAGTTTTAAATATGTAGGTATACAGTTGGTTGCACCAACATACAAGTCATAAATTCGTAAGTGCAAATAGTGAAGTACATTCAAAAGCGATGCAATCTTAACCCCGCTCTATACAACCAAAGGCATCGCAAAAGCGATCGGATACTGTTCCGTCCCTACCAATAAACAGCGCCTCCCCAACAGTTTTAAGGTGCCCACGACGTGTTGCCCTCCATAAATAT
>BOPP01000138.1:2750137-2775042 GCA_017312745.1 Gryllus bimaculatus
ATTCGCCAGAGACAGTGGGCCAGCGGGAGAGCATTATTACGCGGGCGCCTCGGGACCAGACGCGGCTCCGACGCAGCGACGAATATTTCAGTCCCTTCGCGACGCACAGTGGGAATGACGTCGAAAACGTAGAGAAAAATAAACATAATTTTGTTTCTCCAGCTGCTGGTAATTCGTGAAGTTGTGTATTGCAAATTTACTAACATTACGAATAATTATTAAAACTATCATGGAATGTAACTATTGGCTCTTATTTTTGAGAAACTTACATGTACGCGGTCTGTCTGCAATTTCCTTTGGATTCATTTTGCCTGATTAATTAAGGAACATGGCAACCTGGGTCTGGCTCTCGCAGCTCGATAAAGTAATCCGTCGACGTCGATAGTTCCTTCACCATTGCCAAAATGGAGCAGGAAGCTGCGGTGATCGATATATCACAAGTGCCAGCCCGACTCGTATTAGGTTTGCACTTTATGTTGTGGATGTGAAATAAATTTTAGTTTTATTATATTGCGAATTATATTTCAATTTCAATGTATATGAAAAAGCATGTTGTGCGGTGACTTTGAACGAGAAAGTTTGTGCATTATATATTTAATAGTATTTTATTTTATGTTATCTAACTGTATTTTTTCATTTCATTTTTATTTTATATTATTTTATTTTATGTTATTTAATTTTTTATTTTATATTTATTTTGTTACTTAATTTTTCCTAATATTATTTTATTTCATGCCATTTTACTTTATTTTATTACATTTTTATTATTATTTTATTTTTCGTCTCACTGGGGCCCAGTGTGCGGGGTGGGCGGCGCCTTCAATTAAGGGCGCTGCTGCTGGCTGCGCGGGGCGCAGATTGAACAGACTGCGCGCTGCGCGGGGCGCTTCGCCGGGCGTCGCGGCGCTGCGCGGCGCGTCGGGCGCTGAGAAATGCGCCCATCTGTCTGCGCGGCTGACGCCCCTCCCCCGCCCTCTCTTTCACCCCTCCCCGCCCCTCATTCCTCCTTCCCCCTCGTCTCGGGCCGCTTCCGACTTCCTGCCAACTTGCTTCTTCAGAGTGGGGTGCTTGCGCTTCTGTGCGATTTTGTGCACTTTCGTGAAGTTGTAAAACTCAACATCCATGGAGTATCTTGATTTATATGTATTCACCTTGTTCTCTATTGGTAACTCAAACCTTGAAGAACCCAAATATTCGATTGTCCAGTATTTTAATTTCTTCTTCATATTAGAGAACTCAACACATCTTTGCATTTTTACTTTTACTTTGCCTAGATTTTTAGCAATTTGGTTTACCATTCGTTCTTCTGCTTGTTATATTAAAGGGTTGAATGGCAAATAATTGGACGAGCTCTCTCTAGCTTGATTTTATTAATCCAACTTAGCAACCGACACTAGTTTTACGAGTTAAAGTTCATTTTACTGACATATATGAAATTGAATTAATTTATTTGTATTTTGTGTTTCGTCCATCTAATTGCAATTATTTTTCATTACAACCACCCTAGGTGGGTGACGAATAACTTGAAGTCGAAGTAACTGATACATGCAGAATGGAATTACGGAGTAATAAAACACTGTGAAACAGGAGATCTTTCAGGAAAGATTACGCAAATCAACTTTATCTTGCTCAAATTCCTCACTGCAATACCTCGTGTTGTATCAGGGGCTCGTAAGCTAACACTCTCAGCTTTACCTGTAAGGCCAGTCACTTTGATGCGGTTTTTCGTTTTCTTAATATTTGTTTATTTTATTAGTCATTGATGTACCTTATGTCCCTGATGTCACCTAACGGATAGTGCTGGTTTAAGCCGCATGCTTTGGAATGTTAGTTGGCGTTGCTCTCTGATATTCGGAATGATGTATGTGTATGAGCGGTTGGCAAAGCAATGTCACAAGCCACCTCATCTATTATTAATATATTCAAATCACCACACTTCATCTTACGCCCAGGAGGCGATAAAATTTCAAGAGGCCAACTTTTGAATTGTTTCTGTTAATCATTTATAATGAAAATGAATAATGACTTGTCCAATTTTTTATTGTTTGTCCTTTGTGTAATCTATTTATCCTCATTACTTTTACTGGATCATTTTACAATACAATCAGTTAATATGCTTTATCAATGTTATCTGCACAACTATTCTTACAATAAAATTCTAATACGTGATCTACTTTTATTTTGTTAGTACTTTGCGCCACTTCACTAATGTTGCAAATTCTTCTATATTTTTGATAAAATGTTTCCCTAATGTTTCCTGACGCATGTACTTTGCTTCTCCCTTCCCTCTAGAACGCGTGTCTTCTTTACGTAAATATTTCGTCGGTTCTGTCAGTTCTCTCGATCGTTGCCTGGCATAACTTTTGTATATAATAATTAACGTGTTATCTACATACGCTTCTCTCTTGTTGTGAGATGTCGTCCAGTCACTTCCAGATGGCGCCCTCACATGCTGCATCGCTGTTACCTACCAGCGTGTCACAGCATCACCCGTTCCTCCCATCCCGCCCTCCAACCCTCCTAGCTCTTCGGGCTCGTAGGAGACGCCATCTCGCAGGCAAGCCACGCCGCTCCCGGTGCCGCTGGGGGCCACTGCGTCCCACGCTGTCCCGCTGTCTTCCACGCCCCCGCCCCGTCTCCTTCCCGTCCCCACTCCCCCGCGCCGCGCTCCGAGGCCGTCCAATTCGGGGGGATGATCACCGCCAATTTAGCGAGACACTATTGTGTCTCGTCGTCCGCCCGCCCGCACGCCCCCGGCGCGCGCTCGCTCGTCCCCATCCACCTCGTCCTCCCGCTCGCACGCCGTGCAAGGAGCGTCTCAGCAGACGGACTTCGAGACGGGTGACAGTAGGACGTCGTCGGCCGGCGAGGATTGCCCGGCGGCGCCCGCCCTCTCGGTCGCCGCCAAGAATTAGATGGCTCTCGGGAGCCCGGTCGCCTGAGCCGTTTCCGCGGGGAGAGGCTGGAGGAGGGCGAGAAGACTGGCTGGTGGGGTGCAAGTGCGGCGGTGGAGGCTGGGAGGGTGTAGCGCCCGCGCTCGCGCGCCGCGCTAGCGACCGGACCGCGCCGCGTCGCGCCAGCAGATAACGGAACGACGAGAAATATTAGGGTCCCTTGGTCCTCCGGCGAGGATCCACGCGGTAATCTATAGGGAGGACGGAGCCCCGAGCGGGGAGGACGTGGAGATGCAGGTGCTGGCTGCCGGCTCGCGCAGGCAGTCTCACGCTGTCTCCCCGCTGTCCCTCTGCCGTTCCCGCTGTCCTCACCCCACGCGCACGCGCCCGATTGCTTAAAGGGTATCCCCGCTTCCCCCCCCCTCTCTCCCCCACCGACGTCTTCGGCCCGCTTTCTCTGGCTCTGCCGCTCCGGTTAAAACGTCCCCGGGTTTTCCGCTGTTTTGGCGACTCGTTTCGCCCCCGTGGCCCCGCCCCCGCCCTTAGCCGTCGCCTCTCGCCCGCGGCCCTGTCAGATAAGCCTCCGAGCGCCCCGGCAATGCGCGAAAGCGAGGAAGGGTCCCAGTCTATTTCGACAGAGCCCAGTACGAGATATGTTTGTCCTCGCGCTGGCTGCACCCGGCGTCGACACAAACACTTCGCGTCGAGCGTGGCGATGCGACGCGATGCGTGGCTAGGGATTGCAATGTTTGCATCCACAGTTGTGTGGAGTTGTAATTTATCCCGGTTGAATTCCTCTGGCTCGCTCGGCCGTGTGATAAATTGACACAGGAGATAAAATAAAATCCGCAGTAATGGTCCGGTATATTAACTTTTCATCGCGATAACACTGGGGATTAATCTCGATTACTTGCGTCGTACTGTGCGCGTTCTGTGGCATAGGGATTCTGCTCTGGGTGTGGGGTGAATGTGATGAGTGCGTGAGAATGCTTTGTGTTGTTCTTTCATGGAATGTATGAATACATTTAGCTATTTTCGTGTAACACGTTGATTGGAAAAATGGTCTAAAAAGTTCTTTCGTGAAACTAGTAGATGTATGATTGACACTAAATTCAGTTATGAGGTAGAGAATATGTGCAAATTAGTTAAATACACAACCATTCATGTACTTAAGTGTAATTGGTTATATTCATTACTCCACATCTCCAGGAAAAATAGTTTTAAGTTCTACACTTCTTAAATATGGAATTGCGTTCTTTTATCTTTCATGGCAATGATCGTTATAGAATTATTTTCCATTAAACAACAAAGATTTGTGGTTTATATTCTTATTTCATGCTGTTTTAAAAAATTACTTTAGCAATAAAAAATGACGCCTGTCATTGAATTTCTAGCATCTCTTTACTCACCCTTCGAAGTATCATGTGATGTGTGAAGAACAGTAAGCAAAGCAAAGAAGTCATGCTGCTCAGGAAACGTGAATATCTGCAGTCAGTTTAAAAAAAATAATCTCGAAGGAATCACAATCTCTTCTTTAAAAGTAAGCTTTGAAACAAATCTGAGCAGGAAGGAGCTGTGCAACAAAAGAGCTCACGAAGTGCCAGTTCTGAGAACGTTTAAGTGAGAACGATGATATCCTTTGATCTTTCGCGTTTTGCACGAAGAAAGTGCATTAAAATATTAGCATAAAATCCTGTTTTTACCTCAGATACGTACATTTCCCAGACTTATACCCAATAATTGTTTTTGATTCACGCATTATCTTATAAAAGATACAACTGAAGGTGTATATTAATTAATTTCATTGCCAAGGGTTTTCATACCTACGTAGGATGGTTATCATGTTACAGAATGTCCTGTTCATTTATGACTTTTTTTAGACTCGGAAATTTCGTACCTAACGCAGGCTTCCACGGAAGCCCTAAACTAAAAAAGATCGTTCTTCTCCATATATTGTTGTCCACCGCCGCGACATGCTAATTTCGCGAACGCGTCAAGATACCATCGACAAAAGCAGTTGCGTATGAATAATAGCTTTTCCTGCATATGTTTAGTGTAAATTTTACATTCCGCATAGCTAGTCCATAAATAACTGTCACTCCCGGCTGTTCTGAGGTCTTCGCTCCGGCTACACATACTTCTCCGGGAAGATTCTTCGAAACTTGTAACTCTTAATGCGTGTTTCTACAACTCTTTTTCTCCATTAGCTATACAAGGACACAAAATCTGCAAATAAAATCGATCCCCTCTCAAGATCCACCTTTTCTCTCTCCCTCGCCCTTCCCTCTTCTCCATTCGACCGCTAACCGATGTTAAATCCTTCCGACTAAATTCTTATCGAATTTCATTTGCATATCTTAGTCCGTTAATAGTGGAAGTAACGAGTCGTGTCTTGGATTTCCGTTGTATCCGCCGCCTTAGTACCCGCGACCGCCGGCGATGGCGCCACTGTGGCGCCTCGTCCTCCCCTGATTGATGCGTTCTCGTCCTGGAATGACCTGCACGTCCGCCGCCGGCTGCCGGACATTCCGCGCGCCTTCTTTTGTCTCCGCGCACGAGAAAATGTTGACATTCGTATGATAAACGATGTTATTTACGACATCGTAACGTTGCTCCGAAACTTTTGGCTACGGTCGCGCGCGATATTAGAGAAAATTAGATATAAAAAAGAACTTATTCTCGTTTTCCCGTCCACTACTTTCACGAGGGCGACAAAAAAGAAGAGCGGGTGCAAAAGCGACACGGGACGCGTAACGGGAGACAAGATGGCGGATTCTTCCCGGAGGCGGCTTTATCTTTTTTTTCGCCCTTTTTCCTCTTTTACCGGAAATATAACACTCGGCCGGTCTTCCTTAGCTGTGGAAATAAGATTAATGGATTCTTAAGACATATAATTTCTGCAGCTTTGAACAGAAAGCCGTTTTCTGTCACCGTAGCAGCGCAGGCGTATATTAATCCTCTTCCGCGGGGGCCTGAGGGGGCACGGTCGTTCCTGCGTCGCGAGGGCGGAAGAAGACAAAGAATAATAAAATAAAGGGCGCGCGGGGTCGCTTCGGCCGTGGTGCGCGACGGTGGCGCCGTGAGGCGGCACAGTTTTACAGATGATGTACGGCGCACTTAAATTAGTACACATAGCTAAGATACCCGCGCGCCCGCCCCGACAAGTGTAGGGAGGCGCTGTTAATTGCCGGTCCTTGTCGCCGAGAGGTCCTGGCGAGCCCAGCGCCCCTGTCGGCGGAGCGCGTAACTGCCGCTGGCGGCGTGCGGCCGCCCCGCGGGGGACGTGGGGATGGCGAGGCGGAGCTCTGCGACACCTCCGCTGAGGTTGCGCGCTTACGTGAGGGCGGAATTTTGAAGTTAAGTACGCAGAGGCATACTTAGAAATAATGTAGTGAAAAAGCAGGCTGAAAAGAAGGGACGAGTCAACATTGTATCGTGTTGGAATGACTTTCACCATTCCTAGTAATTGTCAACTTAATTTATGACATTTGCAACATTTTACAAAAGCGTGTACATTTCTGACGTATGCGTGTGTCCGCTTATCTTCTTGTGGCTTAGAAATATCTGATTGCTTTTTCCACGATTATTGTATTACATTAAAACTTGTGAAAATGGGTAGTTATATATAGAATACAAATCAATGAGAAGAGCCAAGCAATGTTTTGGTCATCATTGAATATTTGAAGATACTCAATATTTTGACTAAAATACTTTTTAATTTCTCACATATTCATCTACAAAATTTCCAGTAGCAAACATTTTCTTAATACAAATGTTTCCGTTTTTTAATATCTTGTATGATCTATCTCTACGGATTGTATAGTATTCACATTTCACTTTCACAGCCAAATCACAACTTCTATTCGCACTCTAAATGCAACAAAAAGAAGAGTGAATGTCCCAAAACTCGATTAAATTTATGTGAATCGGATTCAAGTAGCCCATTCCCGCATCTTTCTTGTAAATTCGCATTCTGCAATGCACCACGTGAAACAAAGTTCTCACTAAACGACCTTAATTTTCACATTTTAACTACGTAGAGGCTCTAAATCAGAATGTTTGTTGCTTCTCTTATTAAAGGGTCATCAAAACCCCATGTGGTGGGACGGAGCGGGAGGGACGGGCGGAGTAGAACGCTTTACGGGAAACCGATAGCGGCAGCTTAGATCTGCTCTCGCCAACGAGTGTGTGCTGACGAAGTCGCAGTCTCTGGGCTCTTGTTACACTCGCTTGTAAATGTTCTGCCTCCTTTTAATCTCCTTGCTGGACATGTAATGGGCTTAAAACAGTCCTCTGATTCATTTGAAGTGTAGGAGGTGAAGAGGTTAAATTCTGGAAATGTCGGTACCTCACACTAAAGTTTCCTTGCGCTTTAGGATTTTAGGTCGAATTTAGAGTTGGAGAAGGCTCCACTCGTTTTTCATTAGATTGTTTTGTGAAATTCTCTGAAATAAAAATTGTATTCTCTGAACTTCTTCAGTGTTTTTCTTTTGTGACTTTTTAGAAGAAATGTAATTTGTGAGGGATGACGACATCGACGAATCTCGGATGGCTTGAGCAATAATAGTGTTTACCTGGATCTTGTCTGATCTCTTGATCTGAAAAATGTGAAGTAACTGGAAACTCTTAGAGCAAAAAATTTAATATTTGCGTAAGATACATATTGATTTCAAGCTGGCTTTATCTCATCACATCATTATTTTATTTTCATATTTTTGCCGGTTTTTTTTACTTCTTGGTATTTATTTGTAATTAAAATTAACTTAAAAATCAGATTATAAAAGCGATTGTACATAGTACTACCCCATTTGATCTAGCTAAGATCTCCTAGAATTCAGCCGGCTGGGCGCCTCCCTTGCAAGAAATTCCTCCCGCGTCTCCACCAAACGAGTTGGTCGCCTTCCAGCCGAGGTCGTCCTTGAGGTCCGGAGACGCCGACCTTCTACAATCACGCGGCGCCATCGGCGGCCTCCACAGATGCGTATCCGCGGGAGGTGAAGGGCGGTGAAGGGCGGGCGGCGCCCGTACACGCGCGGGCGCCACGGCGCCGCCACCGCCGCCGAGGGCCGTGTCGAAGGGCGGGCCCTTCCGATTTATCGCCCGCCGGGCGATGTCGCCGCCGCCGCCGCCGCCGCCGCCGCCGCGCGCCGTGCCGCCGCCGCGCCGCCGCCGCCGCCGCCGCCGCCGCCGCCGCCGCGCCGCGTTGCTGTCGACGGAGCCGGCGCGGCCCTCGCGTCCCTCAACCGCCCCTTCGCCGCCCCGGCGCCCCCCCCTTCCCCCGTTCATTAGGACGGCGTGTCGCACCGCTATTGTTCTGGCAGGGCGAGGTTTTAATTATTCCTCGGACACGCGGAGGGCCGGCGACGGCGGGCCCTAAGGAGGCCGGGGAGAGGGGAGGGTGGGGCGGGAGCGAGCGAACTGATGACGGGCGGATCGCAAGACGAGGGGCCGTGAGACTGGATGTGTGCGTTTGGATACGGAGGGTGGAGATAGGAAATAGACGAAACGAAGGATATACCGAAGAGCTGAGGGGCTTGTTGAAAGTCGTGATAGAAAGGATACACAAACGCTTGATTGCTCGGTAAGAAAGTGCAGCTGTTTTGTGATGGTGAAAAGTACAATTTAGAAGGAAGATGGTTAACAAAGAGAAGAGAGCAACGAGGTGGGAGAAAAAGGAGATGAAGTTAGGGTAGAGAAGAGACGGAAAGGGAGAGAATGTGATCTGAAATTAGAGGAGATGAAAGGAACTTATAATAAAAACATTATATACAGTGAAATACGAACTGTAGAACGAAACCGATCTATATTTAATTATAAAAATTCAAAAAGAACAATCTTGGTGGAAAATATAAATGAGAAGATTTGTTATTCGTAAATTGGTAAATGAGACAAATTTCTGTGTGAATATACCACATTTTCCTTCTTACACACCTTCTTACTTACATTCTAGATGTAAGTAAAGGATTAATAAATTATTGGATCGCCATAAAGCCTACACTGAACAAATGTAAAGGTGTAAAAAATTGGTAGAGTGTATATGTACACTTGTCGAACATACGAGTTAGGAGTGTAACCAAACAAGTTTAATTTTACTAGTTCATTTTTAAGAATACTTTTACTAACATGGTTAGTAAACTGAGGAAAATCTATGAATTATATGCATTAAATAAAATAAGTAAAAAGCTAATAATACAACTTGCAGTAAAAGTAATACAGAAGAAGGAAAAATACACAGCCAGAATAACATACGTTCTAGAAACAAAATCTTAAGTTCGAAAACGAAAGCGAGCGAACAAAGCGTTACAATGGACAGCCCTCGAGCAGCCTTTGCAAGCAGGTAGAGTGGAGATCAAACGGAGGAAAAGACGAGTGGTGGACCACCGCTCACATATTAGTCTTCGTCGCCCGTGTAACAGAGGTCTAAACTGATGAGGTCTTCAGTTACACTCCCTTCTTCCCTCCCTTTCTACCCCACTTTCTTCCCCCTCCCCATTCCTTCAGAAGGCTTCCCCCACCCCACCCCCTCCCTTGCGGCAAGGATGGCGACCACAGCCTCCGGCTTCTTCACTCAGAGCTGTAGCCCTCGGCCTGTGAGGACTGAGGACTGGAGAGCAGACGTCTGCCAGGCGCGCGCTTTGAACTCGGGGCTTCTCGGTTCGCGACGCGAACGAGAAATACGTGGCGCGTCGTTAATGGAAGTTCCGAAAGGAATTGCTTTTCTTCAGGCAACGCGCAAGAGCAGGCCGGGAAAGGGATAAGGGAAGTCGATTGAAAAGCCTCGTGTCCTCCCCTGTGCCCTGAGTCTTGAAGTAAATACGTCTGAGATAGATTAATCTCGTTACGAATACATTTGGAGGAGGAATAGGAGAAGGTATTTTAAAAATAAGATTAGTTGTTTTCGAAAATTTCGTTGTAGTAGAAGAAAGAAACTTATTATACTCGTAGTTGTTCGTCAATATTAAATATTAGTATAAATCATTGTACTCCATTTCAATTAGAAAATGCGTTCCTGATTTTATTAAAAAAATTATTTATTACATCAATTGTAAATAAAACGGCAAAGAAAATGCTCAAATCTCTTCTTTCTACCACATTTAACAAACACACCAATTTAATTTTTGTGTTCCAGTATTTGATGCCTATTGTCAATATGCACACTAATGGATTTTCATTGTTTGAAAACTATATCTCTATCATTTCTAATTATTGAAAATTTTAGATTGCACATAAATATTTGCACGTCTTTAGATTTTCACCACAAATACATCCTTGATTTATTTCCGTATTAATTTCATGAGTTTAGTCAATATAATTTAATTAAGATAAGTAAATTTATTGTTCTTCGACACAATCGATAACAATGTACACAAAAAGCACTGTGGATTCAGGCTTCTCTTTTTCCTAGTGGTAAGCTTCAAAAGTCCACAGCAACAATTCGCCACAAAGGAGCTTACAAGCAATTCTAATAAACACTCTCGTTCACTCGCTGCCTTTTCAAAATGAGCGCCTGTTTCCGAATTACTTTACCGTCACACCGACGATAGTCAAGTAGCACGCGAACAGCTTGAAGTCGTCGCCTTTAGCGTATCCCCATTACACTTCCTTTCAGTGAGCGTGAATACGGCCGCGGGCGCCGTGTCGCCCCCCTTGAATTCGGAATCGGGCGGTGCGGCGGAGGAAATAACGTAAAGATTAACATTACCCAGCGCTACCTATCACGCCCCCCTTCCAGGCTGGCAAGAGGGTCGACAGAAAGCAGCACCGCCGTACGAAGGAATTCTTGTGGGAGACGGTGGAGTGGAAACGTGCTGAACTATCTAAACAAGCTTGTAGGGAAGTCAAAGGTGATGATGAGGAAAGGTGGTTTGTAGGAGAAGTGTATGATGATTGAGTGAATGATATAACGGTGACTGACGTTTGTTCTTGTTGAAAATTATTTGAATGATAAAAAAACGTGTTGAGAATATAAAACGTAGAGAACATATTTGAGGGTGAGAAGTCGGTTGTTGGGTTGGTGGGACGGCTTGTGGTGGGTGGGGAGAGGGGGGGAGCGGGAGGGAGGGGAGGGAGGGTTGTTGGTGAGAAAATGATTGAGGTTGATATAAAAATATTCTATTAAAATTGGGAATCCCGTGGCAGTATTTCCAATTTCTTGAACATGCCCGTAAGGTACTGTAAGGAAGACTGAAGGTGAGATCTACAACGCTGGCAAGGTTGTAGCTGGAAAGACTTAGGGAGACCAGAAGTTGCAGGCGCCAGGCACCGCCCTGCGCCGGTGATCAAACGTAGCATTCTCATATTGAAAAGCGCGACTTGGCTGAGAATATTTTACTCCGCGAGCTCCTGAGCTGTAGCTACAGGAATATAGTGGGTCTGGCCCGCGTTGAATTTCAATAGAATTAACCTTTGAAAAGGGAGGAGTCGGGAGCCGCCGCCGCCGCCGCCTCCGTCGTCATCGTCACCGTCACCCCGGCACCCGGAGGCAGTGGCGGCGGAAGGGCGCAAAAAATTGAGACGAGAGAACTGCTTCCTCCGCCTCTGTCAACATTAGGTAACTTAAAGAAGTGAAGATGTGAATTCTTTATTTATGAATTTAAGGAGAACGCTCCAGCCGAGCGGGGCCCCGCGGCGACCTTCGCGTTGAGAGCTTGTCCGACGCAGGCGCCGCCGCCAGCCGGCCGCTGGAAAGGCGGCTGCTGGAAGTAACGGCCGCGTTTGAGGTAATTTTGTCGCCGCTTGTCTGCTAGTGGCGTGAAGGATTTCTGCGGTGTGATGGTTGGGAATTAAATGTATACCGCAACAGTAATACATACCTACGATCAGGGGCGTATCTAGAGACGAAGGGGAAATGGGAGGGGAAATTCAAAATGTTTTGGGCGAAGGTGTCATGTTACAGATTTTGAAAAAAGTATGGGCAAAACTAGCTCATGCTGTGATATGATTTTATTCGTTTTAATGATTATTCTAAAATATGTTTGCTTGAAGCTTTCGTGACAAGTTAAAATTAATAGATAGTGAAAAATTTTACTGGGGGTGGGGGAATATCCCTCATTTCCCTTCCCGTGGAGGGAACGTCTGCTACGATAGATTGGTTATTTCGTGTTTCCTGGCGCGTCAACTGCTATAATCATTAGTACGGTAGGTGACGGTGCACGTCTTCAGTTTAGCTTGCGTTCAGCCTGCCTCTGGATGGAGAGATTCGATGTCGAACTACAGTAGGCTTACGAGGTTGTTTCCCAGCCAGGTATATCTCACCTGCCGGGCACCGCCCCAGCCAGTGCAAGCTGTAAACTTCCGATTTATCTCCCAAGTGCAGTGTATGCAAGTGTAAGTAAGAGGCGAGAATAGAAGGGGTAAAGGGAAGGAAAGATTGCGCGTGGTCCGTGGCCCATTTCTTAGGATACTGCCCCGGTATTCGCTTGATGTTGATCGCAAAAACCACGGAGAAGTACCAATCAGATCAACCAGACACTGGAACTCTCCAGACAGCGGCTGAATTTGATCTATCTGTCTAGCTGGTGTTGACAATCCTGCTAGCATTGAGATATGGGCCCAGAAACCCCCGGTATAAGCAATACAGTGACATAAGTTCATGAATTGAGTCACCTTAGCCGATCCAACCTACGAGGTTTGATTTGTAACAAGAAATGTAGTGTTGATTATGGCTACAATATCAACCTAACGAAAAAAGATCTAGTACCTGGGCACAGGGCCTGGACATAAATACATAACCAATCTATCGTAGCAGACGTGGATCCATGGGGAGGGAAATGCGGGAAATACTCCCCCCCCCCCAGTAAATTTGTTCAGTATCTATTAATTTTAACTTATCACATGCTATGGTAATAAATAAAAATTATTTAACGACAGACAATGTGTTGCTTTCGAACATTTCTTATGCTGATTGGGCTTGAAACAGCGCGCTCAACACGTCGCCAAATCGATCAGTGTGTCGCGCGTGGGGTGCTTTGAAACACAACATCCTGGCTTGTTAACAGCTCGAGCACGCAGGCTGCTCGTGGAGAATCTCGACTGAGCTCCGCCTGCGGCTACCGCTGGGAGCAGCTTCGGCGCGTCTCTTCTGACATGTTTCTCCGCCTTCACCCCCCCCCCGCGGTTACCAATCTTACCTTGCTTACGCACGCTCTTCACCAGGCTACTCAAGACCCCTCCCCGTCCCCCTTTGTAACACCAATCTCAACCTCCATGGATATTCAATGTGCGCCCGTCTCTTCCAATTTTTAGGTTAGGATCTTGAAAACGTAACCTCAATAGTTTGTGCTACAGTTTTACCACTTGTTTGCACTCACAAAACGGCGTATTCATCATTGGACAGTTGAGATGTACTTTAATACATTCTTGTTGCTCGTCTTTGCTCCATTCGTCGCCTAAGGGCGTCAATCTATACGTCGGCTAACTAGATTTCCCTCCTCCAAATATCTTCTCAAGTGAGGCATCGCCCAACCCTTGAAACCCCCGTTAGAGCTCAACAAGCGTGGTACTGCAGTGCGTTTAAAAGTTTACGTGCGAGCATGTGTGTGTGTGTGCGTGCGTGCGTGTGTGTATGCGTGCGTGCGTGCGTGTGTGTGCGCGCGCGCGCGGGTGTGTGTGTGTGTGTGTGTGTGTGTGTAAGGGGAGGGAAACCGATCAGAGAGAGAAAGGAAAGATCGCGCGCGGTTCATGGTCTTCTCTTACGGTACAACTTCGGCATTATCTGGGTGCAGATCGGAAACACCACAGACGACTACCGATCAGAGCAGCAGGTCACTACAATTCTCCACCAAATCCTTGTTGAATTCGGCACAGTTCTGTATCTAAAGTGTTAACTCCGCGACATTCGCGACTCGAACTCAAGGACATGCTAGTGAAAGATTCTTCAGAGAGAAGGGTTTTACCACTTAGCCATTCCACATTGTTAAACTGTAGATTTTCTCGTTCTTACCTGCTAACAGAAAACAGGATAGATAATTTTCATTTGTAAACAGAACAATGAGAAATTGGTACAAACTACTTGCAGCGGAGCTGAATTATTTTTTTTAGAATATATTTACATTAAAATTAATTTTATTTTTAATATTACATATTTACATAATTATAACATAAAATAGTTTCACATAATATTACTACATTACTTAATTTTATTATATGATTAATTCCATATTAGCATCCGCATTAGGGTTAGGAAAATAATTCTGTATAGTGTACATTTCGTAAAATGTTTCTTTGGTATTTTTGTGCATTTTTAGTAATTGTATTAGGAAAACGCTACCATCCGATATTTAACCCTAAGTGACATAATACATCTTCTCTTCGCTATGCTATATTCTACTCCGTATACTATACCATACACCATTTGGTATACTATGGTACTACGCTATAATCCGTCTCCGCGATGCAAGCCAAGGAAGCAGGTCGGAAAAGCGCTGCGTAGGCAGCGTGGCACGCTCTCTTCTTCCCCTTCGCGGAGGCGACACCTGCGCGATCGCGCTTTATCGACCGCCCGTCCGCTCGCTCACTCGCTCGCGCGCGCGCTCTCGACTATCGATGTATGCGCCTGCCTCCGCAGGTAATGGCGCGGATTAAACGGGCTGCAGCGGAGCTGAGAGGCAAGGAAGGATCTGAAACTTGGACGTGGGAGGCCGGGGCGAAGGAGGTTGGAAAGGAAGAGGAAAAGTGTACAGTATGGGAAGTGGTAATGATAAGAATTAGGAGTTAGGAACTCTTTGGTGGAAATAAAGATAAGAAAATTGACACAATTGTGGAAGGGCTGGTTGAAGTCGTTCTGGAATATGAGGTGGCACCATAAGATGAAAAAAAGAAAAATGAGCACATGTTAAAGGGCAAAGAAAGCAATGGTTAAATTTAGTATGTAGGTATTATTATTCAAAAGAAAATCTGAAATAAAACAGAACGAAAAGGGAATTATAAAATCAGAGTCAAGTTTATAGTGAGCCAGATAGATCAGAATGTATTAAGGATATGCGAAATGGAGAACCTGCATTTTTGAACTCAGAAAACATATTGTGGAATAGAATGATAGGAAATCAACATTGATCAAGAAGGCAATCAAGAAGGCAGGAGGGAAGACTGTACATAAGATAGAAATGTAAGTAGAAGCACACATGGCAATTAATGCATGGAGATCATGGTTGTATTGAGAAAGAAAGAATGAATGTAGAATTTACTAATACTCGATTGGGAGTATGTGAAAAGAGGAAACATTGCTGCCCCTAGATCAATGTTTCCTCTTAAAGAAACATTTTATAGCTTAAATTATACAAGTGAACATAGTGAGGCAAACGACATACAAATAGCGCAATGGAAGAGATGAATAAAGGTAGGCGGGGGCCTGCGAACGAGAGGTTGGCGGCGGCGGGGGGCGGCGCATTACCTGGACCCATTTATCATTCCTTGTTAGCGCGAGCGTCTGCTCCGCCGCCGGCGCCGCCAGGGCCTCCGACGCGTGCGTCGGCGCCGCCCGCCCCCCCCGCCCCCCCCCCCCCCCCGCCCCCCCCCGCCCCCCCCCTCCGCCCGCCACGCCACCCGCCTCCACGCCCGTTCGCGCGGCGCTTTTTACCTGGGGCGCCGCGACACGCCCGTTGTGGAGCACGAGAGCGATTATCCTCCCGAGGCTGTCCTCCGTCCCGCCACCTTGCCCACTCCGCCCCCCCCCCCGCCACATTGCCTCTCGCCTCCCGCCACCTTGCCACTCCGCCCTTGCACTCCGCCACCTTAGCCCTCCGCCACTTGCACGATCCGCCACCTTGCCACTCCGCCACCTGCACTCCGCCTGCCACTCCGCCCTTGCCACTCCGCCACCTTGCCACTAGCACCTGCCCACGCCACCCTTGCCACTTCCGCCACCTTTGCCACTCCGCCCCTTTGCCACTCCGCCATCCTTGCCACTCCGGCCCACCTCGCTTCCCCGCCATCCCTCGCCCATCCTCCGCCCTCCCCGTCTTCCCGCCTCCCCGCACCTCCCCTCCGACACCCCCACCACCCCCACCGCTCCCGCCCGCTCTTCCGGCCCCTCAGCGCCAACGACGCCCATGCCGCCCCCACGACTCTCCAGCAACCCTGACGCCCTAGCCGCACTCGCTTTCGCCCACCTCACCGCCCACACCGTCTTCACCTCTCTTCGCCCCTCTTACCGCAATCACTACCTTCGCCCCCCTCACCCTCCTCTCCGTCTTCGCCCACCCCTCCTCACCACCCTTTACCGCCCTCGCCAACTTCGCCTCGCCCGCCGCCTTCGCCACCCTCGACGCCAACGAGGGCCCCGACACCCTCGGCTCCGCCTCCGTACACGACCTCCGCCACCCCTCCCCGCCATTCCGCCATCACCCCTTCTGCCGCTGGTGACCTGTAAGAGGCAGATCGCAACCTTCCCTGAGGTGATTTTCGGCGCATCCCAAAGTGGCTGTGAAGCAGAAGTTGGGCGTGATTTATACGTCGTAATTTTGAGTTGAAGGTGGAAGGCAATTATTGCAGTTGTCAACATTTTGATTTATAAGAAACAAATACCTATTACTTGAAAATGTATTACATGTGTGCATGTATTGAAAAAGAGAATTGATTTATCAAATCAAGAGTATTGGTCTAATCGTTGAACTGAAATACCACGAATATTTTTTTATTGCATACTTTATTAAAAATGTCTTATGACATATGATTAATCGCGACCATCTTTCCAAAAACCAGTGGAGCAAAAGTAGAATTCTGTTAATTACATAGGTTCAGATTTCGTAATCACTCACCTGATGTATTCTAGAACGAAATGATGAAAAGTAAAATCCTTAATTACAAATAGAGAACTGCTTTCCTGACTCACTTTCTTTTATAATATCCTCACTACAGTCAGAAATTTTCAAACTTTTTATGAGAATTCTTTCACGGATGTGCCTTGTTTTAAAATAGGCTTCTCCCATCTTTTGGTTAATGAAAATTCCAACACTGTAAATTTCTCTGGAGTATCAGCAAAAACACGTTACACATGTGTAGCGATTATGATTGATAAAATTAAGGCATTTTAATGGATGGATTTTCGTATGAATTCTTTTTTTATATTTGTTTTAATTTACTTAGAACACACTAACATGTGCGTTAACACAAGGCGTTACTTGTTCTTTCAGTTCCACCTCCCCCTCCCTAGATCAGCCATGTGTGGTAACAATGCACCGTTTGGAGTATCTCAAATTTCGAAACGAAACCAAATTTTGGCCCACAATTTGTGCTCGTGTGGTCTTATCTTTTTTCACTGCTTCTCAAAACATTTTGTGCAAAATTTGAAAGCAATCGCAGCGATTTAAAATGTTTGGGGTACAAACTTCCGTCTTGCTCTTTGTAAAAGTACAAACTTTTAAGTGTCACAATTGGCAAGAGTGCTAAAGGAATCAGTCATTGAAGTGCGCACGATTTTTGAAAGAGAATTCAGTTTCAAGAAATCAGAAACATAATTAATGTAGTTTGGGATATGACCTTGTAAAAGAAGTTGAAGTGTGTTCATAGAACTATTTTAAAATCGTCTGAGATAATATGCACCTCGTGATCCTAATAAAAAAAGAAACTTGATGTTAACTGGCGAACGAAGTAAAACAAATTATAAAAATTAATTTAATGGAAGACTATTCTGAAGAGCATGATAGTTGAAAGAAAGAAATATGAGTAAGGCTTTCGAAATAGGAAGCTTTTTCACTATTTTCCCCTATGAAATAAAATTGAAGTTGATTCTGAACGAAGGGGCACTGCAAATAAAACAGAAAATAACTAAGAGCAACGAAAAATCAGGGCGTTGGCCATCGCGTCGATGAAGGCCCTTGCGGTCAGCGATGTGCGGTGGTTGAAGCGAATCCAGCGGCGACGCTGGCGCCTCCGCGAGGGACCGCGGGGTGTTTGGTTATGCTAAGCGAGTCGCCGGGTGTCAACATGGGCTTGCGACGGCCAAACACGCCCCGCTGCGGCGGCGGGAAGGGCGCTCCTAATGGCTCGCGCACGAAAATACAAATAAGACTTAATGACGGCGCCGCGGCCGATCGGCGACTTCCAGATGGCACGCCGCCGCCCCTGCCGCCGCCGCCGCCGCCGCCGCCGCCACCGCCACGGCCTCCGCCTCCGTCTCCGTCTCCGTCTCCGTCTCCGCCTCCGTCTCCGCCTCCGTCTCCGCCTCCGCTCGTCTCCGCCTCCGCCTCCGTCTCCGCTCGCTCGTCTCCGGCCTCCGTTCTCGCGCATCCGTCTCCGCTCGTCTCCGCCTCTCACGCCTCGTCCTCCGCCTCCGTCCCCCTCCCGTCTCCGCCTCGTCTCCGCCTCCGTCTCCTCTCCGCTCCTCGCCTCCGTCTCAGCGTCGCCGCCTCCGTCTCCGCCTCCGTCTCCGCCTCCTGTCTTCCGCCCCGCCTCCGTCTCCGCCTCCGTCCCGCCTCCGTCTCCGCTCCGCCTCCGCCTCCGCCTCCGTCTCCGCCTCCCTCGTCTCCGCCTCGTCTCCGCTCGTCTCCGTCCGTCTCCGCCTCCGTCTCCGCCTCTCCGCCTCCTTCTTCTTTTTCTCCTCGTCTCCGCCTCCGTCTCCGCTTCCGTCTCGCTCCGTCTCCGCCTCGCGCTGCCGTCTCGCTCTCGTCCGTCCCGCCTCCGTCTCGCCTCCGTGCCCGCCTCCGTCCCGCCTCCGTCTCCGCCTCCGTTCAGCCTCCGTCTCCGCCTCCGTTCGCCGCCTCCGTCTCCGCCTCCGTCTCCGCCTCCGCTCGCCTTCCGTCTCCGCCTCCGTCTCTGCCTCCGTCTCCGTCTCCGTCTCCGCCTCCGTCATCCGCCTCCGTCTCCGCCCTCCGTCTCGCCTCCGCTCTCGCCTCCGTCTCCCGCCTCCGTCTCCGCCTCCGTCTCCGCCTCACGTCTCCGCCTCCGGTTCCTCTCGCCTGTCCTGTCTTCGTCTCCGTCCCGCCTCCGCCTCCGTACCTCCGTCTCGTCTCCGCCCGTCTGCCGCCTCCGTCTCGCCTCCGCCGCTCCCGTCTCCGCCTCCGTCCCGGCTCGTCTCCGCCTCCGTCTCCGCCTCCGTCTCCGTCCCTCCTGCTTCTCCGTCGCCGTCCGTCTCCCGCGCTCCCCTCCGTCTCCGCCTCCGTCCGCCCTCCCGCTCCTCTCGCCTCCGTGCTCGCCGCTCCGCCTCGCTCGCTCCGTCCCCTCTCCGTCTCCGCCCTCCGCTCCTCTCCGCCTCCGTCTCCGCCTCCGTCTCCGCCTCCGTCCTCCGCCTCCGTCTCCGCCTCCGTCTCGCGCCCGTCTCCGCCTCCGTTCCGCCTCGTTCTCCGCTCTCGTCCGCCTCGTCTTCCGCCTCCGTTCTCCCCGGTCCTCCGCTCCGTCTCCGGTCTCCGTCTCACGTCTCCGCGCTCCGCCTCCGTTCTCCGCCCCGCCCGCTCCGCCTCCGTCTCGCTCTCACGCTCCGTCCCGCCTCGTCTCCGCTCGTCTCCGCCTCCGTCTCCGCCCGCCTCGCTCCGGCTCTCCGCCTCCGTCCTCCCGCCTCCGTCTCCGCCTCCGTCTCCGCCTCCGTCTCCGCCTCCGTCTTCCGCCTCCGTCTCGCCTCCGTCTCCGCCTCCGTCTCCCGCCTCCGTCTCCGCCTCGTCTCCAGCCTCCGTCTCGCCTCCGTCTCCGCCTCCGTCTCCGCTCTCTCGCCTCCGTCTCCGCCTCCGTCTGCGCCTCCGTCTCCTCTCCGCCTCCGTTCCGCCTCCGCTCCGCGGCCTCCGTCTCACGGCCCTCCGTCTCCGCCTCCGTCTCCGCGCTCAGTCTCCGCCTCGTCTCCGCTCCGTCTCCGCTCCGCTCCTCGCTTGCCTCCGTCCCCTCCCTGCCTACCTCCGGCTCCGTCCGTCTCCGCCTCCGCCTCCGCGTGGTATGGAAATATCTCGTGCATAAGTGTATATTGCGTGTCGAATAATAGGAAATGTATAGGTCAGAAACAATACAGAAATTAATAAAAAACGGAGGATGTTTTTCTCTGTATTGCACAGAAGCGGTACGCAGATCGACAGAACGAGTACGGCTTATACGGGTTGAAATGGATATATGAAAATATACGTGCTATAATGATGTATTTGGAAATTGTATCATTTTTCCTTGTTCTATCTATTCATTGACTTCTACAAAAATTAATTTGATATTTTAACAAAATTTCGTGAATTTTAACTCGTTTATCACTGAATCTCTCTAGTTACCACCGCAGCGCCAATTTTTCGCCCGTATATCCACTCATCAGCATTTTGCCACCTTAACATGGCAACAAAATATCTGTCATATTCTATACTTATTGAATAGAGCTGATAAAGGTGTAATACTTGTAGTGATACTATTCCGCCTTAATCCTTCACTTTTGTATCTTACGACCATCTTATGCCAGAATCGGCACATTACTATTCTCACAAAAAAAAATTCGATCAAGCCCTGTTTTCCGAATGTTTCACTAAATCCAAGGCGAAAGTGAAATAGAATTAATAAAATAGCTGACTAGCAGAATGAGAAACTGGGATATTATGCAGACTTTGAGCTGATACGCAAGAAGCTCGTTTCGTACCTTGCTTCTCCAGGTTTCAAAAGGCAGTGTTAACGCAGTCTTTGCGTCACCACAACGCTACAGGGAACTGTATTTCTTTCTTTCCCGTTTCTAGCTAGTAGATCGTAATCAGCGCATGAGAATTACCACCGCGGGAAATCAGCATACACGGCTCTGTCTACAACTGTGTACATTCATCCCACACCAAAATTAGCTCAGCTAAAAATCAATACGAGCCATTATCGATTCTGTTAAATTCAGCAATGAATACAATGTTCCTGACAATAACCATCAGCGCTGGCGTCTCTCAGATTACGCGCATGCCACCGCCACAGCCGCCGGGCCGCTATCGCTTTACTGCATGTGACACTTTACTATTGCTACGCTGAATTTGCCTTCGGCATTGCCCACGAATAGAACACTTTTTTGCCCCTCTCATACGGTCGTATTAATGCCTTCCACATGATTCATCTATTCATTTATCTATACTTAGATGGAGTGGAAATGATGGCTGTTATATGCTAATGTTCAAAAAATATTGTTTATCCGGTTACCTTGGAACCATTTCCCTTGCAAATATTTACAGAAGTTTAAATTTATATTGAACAAAAAGCTCTATAGAAATGTCACAAGTAAAAATTTTGTATGCGTGTCTCTTTTTACGTTAAAAACTAATTATATACTCTGTTCACATTTATTTCACGGCATTTCTTTTGTTTCTATTTTCTGTATCTGTTACAGTCAATTAAGAAAAAATAAGAATAACCTTATTTAACATATTATTTTAAAGAGATTTTTCAGTTATGTATTCAAAAACCCATTACAGCTATCAAAATGTATGGGCGAAACTAATCAACCTCATCTTTTCTTTATTTCAGGAATACAAATTAAAATTTGTCATTAACATCAATGAACTGGGTTAATCTAGATCACGTTTTCAAAATGATCGCTATCGACCTCCGAAGTGGTCGACCCGAGTGGATCGACCCTTCCCCCGAAGTGGTCGATAGCGACCCTCCCGAGGTGGTCGATAGCGACCCCCGAAGTGGTCGATAGGCGACCCCCGAAGTGGTCGATAGCGACCCCCCGAAGTGGTCTGATTAGCGACCCCCGAAGTGGTCGATAGCGACCCCCCTAAAAAAGAAAAAAAACAGTGGTCGATAGCGACCCTCTCGAAGTGGTCGATAGCGACCCTCTCGAAGTGGTCGACAGCGACCCTCTCGAAGTGGTCGACAGCGACCCTCTCGAAGTGGTCGACAGCGACCCTCTCGAAGAGGACGATAGCGACCCCCTCCCGAAGGGGTCGATAGCGACCCCCCTGAAGTCGTTGGAAATTTCTAGGGGTCGATAATTATAATTGGGGATCGGCCACAGCTAAAAAATACACCCAGTCACCATTAACTAACTTTTACTAGATACATTTTAACTTAATACATCTGTGATGACAAAAGGTTAATTATTTTAGAAAATTGTAATGTTTTTTATGTCGTTTACTCATCTAAAACTCACTTGTAAGCCATACTAGGTTTTTTTTGACAATTCCTGTTGGTTTATTAATTTACTTTACTTTATCAATTACTGCGAAGGGCGAACGGATTTAAATTTAGAAAATAAGTTGTTTCCGAGCAAAATAACAAGATGTGAGCCTGATCAAGACACAGC
This sequence comes from Gryllus bimaculatus, assembly GCA_017312745.1. Lineage (NCBI taxonomy): Eukaryota > Metazoa > Arthropoda > Insecta > Orthoptera > Gryllidae > Gryllus > Gryllus bimaculatus. The sequence continues at coordinate 2,772,209 of BOPP01000138.1, forward strand.
CTATTACTGAGAGTAGAATCAAATATTACAATATACAATGTCCCATTGTGTTAACGTGTGTGGTCGCCGCGTCTAGAAACAAGGAACTGTTGTTCGAAGCATCGCAAAGCCAGGCGATCGCAGCGCCGCAAATTCCAATTATCACCACAAATCCCATTTCTTCCTTATTCGCCTTTTCTCCGTCTCCTTCGTAGTTTACCTGCTGAGTTTATCTCAGCACAAACGCTCCCTCTGCAGCGACTCTGAAAGGAAGATCCTGGGGTTCGAGGCCCGGTCATAACGGATTTTCAACACAAGCTAGATAGCTGGGTCGAATTCATCCACAACTTGGAGGAGAATTTTTGCGGACGGCTGCTATGGTTGGTAGTTTCGGTGGATTCCCCGATCAATACCAGGCAAGTGTCAGAGCAGTACCTTAACAAATAGGCCACGGACCGCGGTGATCTTTGCTTCCTTTTCTTTGTACCTCCTCTCACACTTACACGCACTTGACTACTACACATATGTCGGCAGAGTACTCGGGGTAGCTTGGAGCTTTTGGTTGGGGCGGTGTCGTACTATTGAAGATTCCAGCGGAGGGGGGGGGGATCCCCGATAGCCAACGTGTAGGTAGCCGCCGGATCTCGCCAACCAGCGGAGAAGGAATAACGCCTCCCTTCTCTATGAGACATTCACTACACTAACAGAACCAACGACTATAGAAGTTGTCTTGCCTGGAAACTGCGCCTCCTCCGTAATGATGTGCCAGAAAGCAGGTCTTCTGTGTGTTGCAATTCATCCCTCCACCATCGCCGCCGCCTCCATGATCAGTCTTGTACCTTAACTCGCTATACTTGTGCGTTCTCGTACCCTCACCAATTAACCGCGTCTCGACGTCTTACTACGAGATATTGAACAATTTGCAAAAGCTCGTCACACGAACCTCAATGTCTGTTCAAAATCAGAATGCTGGATTGCACACGAGAAGCATCCTTAATACGTTGTTTCCATTCATTTGCTGAAAATTAATGTAATGAAACACAAAATAATGTGTGGCATACAAATTAAGCTTTTAATACACAACCAATTTGAATGAGGTATTAATAAAATTTAAAAATGTATGCGTTTTATGTAAAGGTTTCCATTACACTATAAATATAAAAAAAAGTTTAATTTAATTAACGTAGGTGTAATTCATATTATATAGCACCCACTCTATTTTTCACTAAAGAACATTTTCCTTGTAAAATTGAAAAAGTCGTACGATTGTTAATAGTAACTCCGTTTCAAACACCAAATTGACCAAAATATTCAAAAGCAAGGGACATACTGTTTTCATAAAAAGCTGCAGAAATATTTTTACTTCCTTAATTAAACATTTATATGTGAAAATATTTTATACAAATTTTCAAAAGTGTCTTCAGTTCACGGTTTACAAAATTTTATTTGGTAGAAAAGTTAAATTTTAACATTGTTTTGAACAAAATAGTAAGTCTTGTCCAAAAGAAGCTTCGTGAATAATAGATTGTTTTCACTCGTTTCTTAGATTCCTTTACAAATGTGGACTTAAAGCGAGGGCGATCAGATGTCGGATTTGAGTTACTTGTGACGTTTGATGAGCTGGGCTGGTATTGTTGTATTGGAAGATTTATTACGACTAAATTCACAGTTCCGGTTGAAAAACCGCATAAGAAGTCACTATATTCTCCGATTTAAACACAGTGACACTTTAACGTCACGAGCTGAACGTAGAGGAGGCATTATCATCCAATTGGAGGCTTCGGTATGACATCAATTTTTGGTATTGGAGCTCTCAACTGGATGATAATACCCCTTCTCTTCTTAGCTCGTAACCGTGCAGTGCCACAATGTTTAAATCGGAGTATAAATAAAGTGGAGAATACGGACCGCAGAGAACACTCGAGGCTGGAAAGCGGTAATCTCTGCGCGTGCTTCACCTCGTTCGAATCGCCGGCGCAGCTGTGCGCTCCATTTGAAAGCAGCTCCTCGTCTCACATCACATGTCTTCACTCCGCACCCCTCCTCTCCCAGTTCGCTCCACTCCGCCCTCTTCCGGCCGTGCATTGTCACCACGTGCCTGCACGCCTCCGCCCCCCCCCCAACGCCCGCCGGCGTTCTCCACGCGCGCGTGGCGTCGTGGAGGCGCGCGTGCCGATTCGTTGTCGGAGCACGGGATGACGGCACCATGCGGTGGGTAGGACGAGCTGATATGAATGCGCCCTAAGCAGTTCGCGTAGCAATGACGGAGAGACTAAATTTGACATATATTTCCACGTTGTCTATTTCCGCGTTAATGAAGAAGCACCTTCAAACTTCAAAAAAGTGTTTTCTATCGAAAAATTAAATCCGAGAGTGTCACGTGGTTTTATTATCCTGCTCTTCAACTATTGACATTGTGTACCTCATTTGCCGATGTAAATAATTTCTATTACCTGGGAGATTTTTTTTCTTACTGTCTAGTTTTGCCAAAAATGTCTTCATAATTCAAGGAAATATAATAAAAAATAGCGATTTTAGGTCTGGGGTTCAGGAAAATGTACAAATTGTATATTGCCTCCAAACGTGACAACGTTTTAACTATATTTGTGTTAAATTTAATAAAATATTTATTTTTTTTTATTTTTTAAATAAAAATTATATGATCCACTAAGCTTTCTGTGTGCATAGTCTTGTTCTTCCACTCGCAGCAAGAAATAATTTCCCTTCCCAACTGCCAGTGGCAGCAATCATTTCCACCGCGACTGCTCTTGCTCTGGATGCAGGCGTCCCCAAGGAGGCGCTCCAGGTAGAAGGCAAGGCGACCTCCGGCGGCGCGGGGGCGGGGGCGGGGGCGG
>BOPP01000138.1:2779181-2840670 GCA_017312745.1 Gryllus bimaculatus
CGTCGAGGGCGTTGCCGCCCCGCGTCGCGACAGGCGCGGTCAGAAATCCATCTTTTCCGTAGTGTCGCTGCTTCGTGCGCGAGGTAGTGAGGGAGTGGAAGTGTACTGTAACAGCTCGAGAAAACAGAGTTGAATGTCAATGGGCTGAGATATTGATGATCATTGGGTAAACTCTTTACATCAAATAACAGGACTGTCCATTTGTATTATTTGAAAAAAGAAAATATTACTCATGTGGAAGAGCAAATACTAACCGTGTAGTGACCACCATCTTCCATGACTAAAAGTGCAAAACTAAAAGTGAAACAATAAGCAAATATGTATTTTAGTTTGTATTCCTCGACATATTATGGTGAAAAGTATAATAGTATAATGATATTACATGTGCGAAGTCCATGTGTATGTGAAAACTATACTTGTTATAACGACTCTACAATCAGCAAATCTCACAGATAGTAGAGAACAGTAATTATCAGAATTAGCTGTGCCTAAAGCTACCCTATTTTTGAATAGGATTGAATAGGAGGCCTTTGCCCGAAAGGGATTGATATAGGCTTACTATATATTATTTTAACTGACAAGGTAATACTTGAATCAAAGTCGCGGAATCACTAAATTTTAAATTGTCTTTAGAGTTGTGTTCATATTAATTTTAAAAAAGTGTTTTTACACGTATTGTTGAATATTTTCACCGCACTTTCATCAATTTCAAAACGTGTATAAATCAGAAAAATATGTACACACAATTTACAAGAAAGTTTCGTAAATAATAATTGGGGTAGGACATTACTCATTTAATACCGAAGCCGGGGGTAAGTAGAGGTTAAAAGTTACAATGAACCTTCCTTACAGTACTCTAAAATTACAAAAGAGAATTCCAACTTTCATAATGTGCTCCAGGCAAACAGAACTACTGGTCATTAAGGTCAGCAGGCCTCGTGGTGGATCTTGCGCGATCATTTGCGCCACAGGGAACGTTAATTAGAAATGTTTAATGGCGGGAAAGAGCCGGCTTTGCAGTGTTGCAAGAGTGATTATCTCCACTTCAGCAAGAGGCTTTTGGTGGTTATTCACCAATGATAGATTGCCACGAAATGTACATATATTTATTTTATTTGAATTCGTATGTTACAAGAATTTTAATTTCTCATTATGCGCACAGACAAACTGATTTGATTTCGTATATGATTTGTATTGAAGTAAAATTGTATTATCTTGAATGTAAGTAGGTCTGAGTGAAAAAAGTATTGGTTCATGTAAAGGTATTTGTGTGTCTACTTAAATATCCATTTTCTATACGTACTAAAAAATATTAAATCGATATTCGCTTTTTTAACGTGTAATAAAGTAATTTTGTAAAATATCTGGCAATTCGAGAATCTAGAACTTTAATAATAAGGATTAGTATTAAGAATGGGCTGAATATGAATTATGTGTTTTAAATAGTTGGTGGAGGTCATCTCTACTAGAGTGTGTAGTGGGCGCGGAAATGTCGAAGGAAGTGAGGACCAGGAAAAAGTCCAGGAAGCGAGAACCACTCAGCGACGGCGCAATGCTCTCTTAGAAGAGTTCCTCAGGAGCGATCTCATTATTCGCTTGACATACTGCTCGCCGTTATCGCGAAGAAGCCAGGGACAGGACGCAGATCGCTCGGGTCGGGTCAATCGATTTCTCCGAATCAGACGGTAATCTGGCGACTACGGGGCCGGAATGGGCCAGTTGCCTTGAGAAGCGAAGTGGAGACCGAGTAGGGATGAGTTGGGGACTGCGGATGGAGCTTAGTCCGCGGTGGAGAGAGCGAGACAGAGAGGAGGGAGAGAGAAAATGATAAAAATATGTTAGAGGGAGGGCAGGACGGTTTAGAGATTTTGGAAGGAAACCTTTAAGACGGGGAGACTATGCGTACTGGATAGTTTGAAGGGTTTGAGTATCCTGCGACAGGATATTCTTGAACGAATAGAAGTGAAAGAGAAAAGTCACAATTCCCACTCTAAGGTGACATGTTTGACAATTTTTAGGAGTTTATTGGCTACAATCGATTGGAATAAAGTAGCAACTGAAATCATTGTGTAGTGATAACTATAAGAGCGAAACTGAGTTTTGAGGGCCCAGTCTCGGACAAGCTTATTTTTTGACGTACATACATGTAATGATTTATATTCTCAATGCAAATTACTTTGTAGAATTTGCATAAATTGCAAGTGGTGTCTTCCCAACCTTGCACAATAGTTTGAATTATTAAGATATTTCACATTATTTTTTTAAAATTCAATCTGTAATATTACTGCACGGTACGAATAACTCTTAATTTAAAAAAAAACTTTTAATGCACTTCTTAGTATTTCCGGTACCCTACTACTAATTAGAGAGCTCGCACGATAATCCAGCTCCGCAGGGCGAGGCAGTAGTGCCAGAACTGGCGGAGCGCAAAACGCGATAGTGCGTTGGAGGAAGGGGAGACGAGTGGGGCGCGGCGAGGCCAGAACGTCAGCGGTTGAGAGCGGGCGGCGGGCAGGCAGATTGGGGGGACGGCGCGTGCGGGGGCGGGCCGGGGAGCGGAGGGAGGGCAGCCAGTTTCCGTGAACGTCGGGGCGGCTGGGGCGGGCGAGTTCGCGGCCGGCGCGGCTCTCAGCGCCCGAGGGGTGGGGGCAGGCGGGACCGGAAGGCACGAAAGGGGTGGAGCAGCGGTGGAGAGAGGGGAAGAAGGAAGATAGGGAGGGGAGAGAGAGAGGGCGAAATGTAGAGGCAGCGCGCGCGCCGACTGCGGCCAGCCTGACGATCCGGGTAAGTGCTCCCGGCCGGTCCTTCACTCTGCACTATCGGACTCCCCCCCCTCCCGCCTTAGTCACCGCCCGTCTCAGTCACCGCCCCGTCGTCAGTCACCGCCCCGTCTCGAGTCACCGCCCGTCTCGAGTCACCGTCCCGTTCAGTCACCGCCCCGTCTCAGTCACGCCCCGTCTCAGTCACCGGCCCCGTCTCGTCACCGCCCCGTCTCAGTCACCGCCCGTCTCGGCATCGTCCCCGCCCCCGCGCTCCACTCTTGCCCCACCTCCCCCGATCGCCTCGCCCCCCGCCTCGCCACCACTCTTGCCGCCCTGCTCCGCTTCGCCCCTGTCCTCGTCGATCCTGCTGCCCTTGCCATCCGCCCTTGCCCCCCCCCTTGCAACCCTTCGCCCCCCGCGGCCAACCCGCCGTTCGCCCTCGCCCTCACGCCCTGCCCTCGCTCTCGCTCCCTCGCCCCGCCTCCCTCGCCCCCGCCTCCCCTCCGCGCTCCCCCTCGCCACCGCTCCCTTCCGCCCCGCTCCCCCCGGCCCCCTCGCACCTTCACCCGCGTCCTAACCGCGCCGTCGCCACGGCCCCTTCGCCCTCGTCCTCGCCTCACGCTGCCCTCGCTCTCGCTCTCGACCCCGCCTTTCGCCCCCGCCCACATTCGTTCCGCGCTCCGCCAACGTCACGGCTTTCTATATCCGTTCTATCCACCCCGCCTCTACGCACCCTTCACGTTCGCTACGCCCCGAGATTCGCTGTCCTTACTACGACAGTCCTGCCGTCACAACCTATATCCACACTTCACGCAGAGTCTTTTAACGCTACTTTTAGATTCATTACTCTCAAGTACTACCTAAAAGCATGGCTTCCGCGAACGGAGTGAATATCTACTTGACTGCCGGGGAGCGTCGCATGCATTTCTCCTGGGAAGGTCGCAGCAGACCAGTCGAAACGTTGGCACCTGTGCCCAGAACGCTTCGACTCCTGATAGCCAAGTAGAAAAGTGTCCCAATGTCACCACAATGTAGACGTTCCTAACGAAATTTGCTGTCGTCGCCAACAGTCATTTGGTGACATACCACACCCAACATCAAAAACACTAACATTCAACGCCACCACTTCTATTGAACATTCACGGAATCCGTCATCATTACTCTATCAACTAAGTTTTCAAATGTTGTTACACCTACTGCCTCCTCGTCACTCGTTAATTTCCATTCCGGTTAAACACGTATCCTTTAGATGCCATGACCTCAAAATTCTACCTCAGGTTTATGCGCATGTGAAAGTATTACTTATCGCCAATATAACCCAGTAATCGCAGTTTCGTGAATTGCCTACATTATAAATAGTATAATGTACGACATTGTAAGGTTACAAATACGCTAAATATTTCAAGGAATATGGTGCGCATAAATTCAATTTTTTAAGTTCAAACACTTTTTAAATGCATTTCTATATTCGTGGTACAACTTCTAAACATTTCGCGAAGAAATTCCGTGAAATATCACTGCATACTTTCTTCGAGCATTTCTTCAGCAACGTCCTTGAGCCACATTCGTCGTCGCAATGCAATGACTCACCACGGACCGTAAAATTCCTCACACCCACAGCGCAAATCCTTTTCTGCGCGTCGCACATCCCGCGGCGTGCGTGGCGTGACCTGGCGTGAGCAACGCACCTCACGCCTCGACCCCGTCACCACTCCACCCGCCCGCCCACCCCCGCCACACCGCCACGCCGCCCACGCCGCCACGCCGCCACGCCGCCACACCGCCATCCCGCCCATCCCCACCCCGCCACCCCACCCCGCCACCACCCCCGACACCCCACCCCGCCACCCACCACCCGCCATCCCCCACCCTGCCACCTCACCGCCTCACCCCTGCGCGTCTGGAGGTTGTCCAAAGCGGTCGGAAATAGCAGCTGCATATGCAACGTCGCTGGTTTGCTATCTCAAGCACGCCGCTGCCGCCGCCGCCGCCGCCGCCGCCGCCGCCGCCGCTTCCTAAGGAAAACAACATAAATCCTGTGCCCCAACCGAGGAAGACGTTAGTTATCCGCGATCTTCGCTCAGTCCAGAAAAGACGCGCGGTTCTTTGTTGGAATGCTTAAGTGTGACAGCGGTCTAGATTCCGTTTCGGTCCTTTTGACACAACCGCTCTGCGGATTTTTCCACCAACGAGCGTCCAGGAGTTCGTTTCCACGGCTTCGTTTTGCCGCGCGAAATTTCTTGTTCGCTCACGGCCCCTCCGATCACTTTCGGAACGGAAATATGTCTATTTCCATATCAAAAACGTTGAGACCGACCTGATCTTCTGAAGCTTCCAAAAAATAAAGCACACGGGCGCGCGGAGTTGCCTGCGACATTTATTCCAAACAATAACGGGCGCGGTCGCAGCCCCGGACGGCGGCAGGGGGGGTGAGTGGGGACGGGGAACCGCGGGGGTGGTGAGGGAAGCGGGGAGGAGGCAGAGGGAGGACTACGCTGGAATGTGAGTGACATTTTTGCGCGGCGTTATGAAATATGCAACGAGCAATCTGGCGCAGTCGGGCAGTGCTGACTGGACGTCCATCTTGCGTCAGTCGGAGGGCCGGGGGAGGTTGGCGAGAGGGGGGAAGCGGGCTTGGGAGGAACAGGCGGGAGTGACGGAGGTGGGGGACCGGGAGAAGAGCCGGTGTCCACGGGACGGGATTGCGGCGAGGCCGGAGGATGACAGGAATGGGAATGGTGTTGACGGCGGCGGTATTAGTGGTGGCGGAGATATTGGTATCCGGGTGGTATTTCTTTTGGTGACGGCGGTGATATTGATCGTGATGATGGTATTAATCTTGGAGTACTGTTGGTAATAGGGTGGCATTGGTGTTGGTAATGGCGTTGGGGGTATTCGTATTAGTATTGGTAGTATTCGTATTGCTATTGGTGGTATTTGTATTGATATTGGTTGTATTCGTATTGGTATTGGTGGTATTCGTATTGGTATTGGTGGTATTCGTATTGGTATTGGTGGTATTCGTATTGGTGTTGGTGGTATTCGAATTGGCGTTGGTGATATTGATATTGGTGTTGGTGGTACGGGGGCGATGATGGTTAAAGCAGTGCCAACCGAATATGTGAAGGTAACGATGGGTAACATACGGTACGATGATAAACACACAGATTAGCAAAGAAGGGGCAATAATACAAGTACGCACATTCATTTCTAAAGGAAGCAGAGATAGATATGATCCGGAGCTTAGCGTATGTCATGGAGAGGCAGCTTTTTGAAATTCAGGGATGGACATAAGAATGATCAGATCTCGAAGACACAAAGAGATAATGTGAGGGTAGCCATCACAAGACATGATTGGGAAAATGTGACGGAATGAGCAAATGACTTTCAAACATTACACACGAGTTGGAGATATGAATAATTACGAATTCATTTTACAATTAAGAAAATAATTCCGACGAGCATTTCAAAATCTGAAATAACATTATTTACAAACGTTGATCATAAACTAAAGGAGCTGAATTTATTTCCAATAGCGTGTTTAATAAAGGAATAGTTACAATCCGTCAAACACCGTCACTTAAATATCCCTTTCCGGGAAACAAGGGGGCAGAGAGCTGAACTGGGATGAGAGTATTTGCTGAAAAGAGTGGACGTGGACACGGAGAGAACGGAGACTGCGCCGACATTCCTCGAAACACACTCACGGGGTGACAGCGCACTGCTTGTAATATCGCCAAAGCCTAGAAGCATGTTCCCACTATATGCAATAGTAATTTCTGGAGTGCACCAAATTTGGAAAAAGAAACCTTTGCAGCCTCGGACCGTGTGAGGCATCTATGGTTTCGTCAGATATTCAAAATTTCGGGAAAAATACAAAAACAATGAATCACTTTCGATTCTTATTGAAATATGCAAATATTCTGGCGCGGATCCACGTGGTGGGAAAATGAGAGACGTTTCCTCTCCCAAAATGTTTAATTTACTATTAATTTTATCTTTACTCGAAACTTTGAAGCAAAAATATTTTCGTGTAAACATTAAAACTAATAAAATTGTATCGCACGGTGGGCTGAGTTTAGCTTGCGTCATTCTGCATAACATGTAATATGACACATTTGACGTAATCATTTTGAATAAAAAAATGTCCCTTCCCAAAACTTCGTCTCTGGATCCGCCCTGAAATATTAGATTGTATTATTCCGCATATTCTAATACTGTGCGTTCGGACTGAACTTTCACTCTCAGTGCGTATCTGTTTACGACACTGTTGAAGCCAGCAACTCTCCGAGAAAAATATCGCTAGTAATTCAATATTTGCACTTAACGTGTTGCGTTGTATAACAGCAACGTTTTTTTATATTCTTGGTATGAAAAAACAACTGTTCTGCTGTATTTATTCTGTGCTAAGCTATTACAGTATTCGTGACGTTTGTTTTTGTTAAAATATTTACTTCAGTGTTTTACGAGAGAGTTTTATCTCGTGTTCTTCAGCAGTGTGAATGCTACTTAAAGGGGGGAAAACATTTTGTGGTTTTGTTCAGTGACATTTTTACAGTTACAGGCCACTTGTGTAGCACAAAACCTCCTGGAAAATAACCAAGAAATTTCTCGCTCAGTAATGTCATCTTTTCACCTAACTTTGCGATTTGGTACATAACAAACTTTATTTTATTTTCGGTTTCAATATTTTTTTGATAGTAATAACTTTCTTGTTACAATTCTTATTTGAATACCGTGGAAAGTGGCGATGTGACTCCCCACTACATTTCATTTTATTTCACAACACTTCCAATAAAATTACTCTGTATATAGGTGTCTGAGAATAAATTGTATAGATTCCTGGAACATGTAGAGACAATATCTTCTAGCCAATGAAAATAGAACGGGGAATTGCATATAACTAAGTTATATGCATTTGTATTCACAGCATTTTCTCCTGTTTGTTAGGCAATTCTGTACAAATCGACAGGTCACGTTCTGAAGCAGTCAATAATTATTCATGTGCCTGCCAAACATCTTTACGTAAAGCGGTCGCCTAAAATTGAGGGGCAAATGCCACATATACAAATTCAATTTAGACATTGCATGTGAATAGTTGTGTGCAATTAGCCACTAAATGCTAATTAGCAAAAAGTTATTATTTCCGACTCTTCTAAATGATTTAAAAGTTTGTAACATGTTTTCCGAGACATTCTATATGGTATTTCCTGAATATTTTCAGATTGAAACAGATTATAAATGTTCGTTACGTATAATAAAAAAGATAACCTGAATAAAAGAATGGGCGAGGGCGACGAGAGACGGTGGAACGCCGGCTTTCCGGGAAACGGGCGCAAGGGGTGACAGAATACGCGACGGCGGGCTGGGCGGCCGGCTGGACGGGACGGTCCTAGCTGACAGCCGACGAGCAGTGGACGGGACGCAGCGTCCGCCGTCCTGACGGACCTCCGCCCAGACCACGGCCGTCCCTCTCCACTACGTACAACGTCGCCCCGCCTCAACGGCGTCGCGTCGCTCGCGTGTACTAATTCTCCGCCGCCGCGATTTTTAATTTGGGGGCCTCTTGACGGACGCGTCCCGTTCGTTTCACGACCGGTGATGAACTTTCTCGTTAAACGCTCGACGATTTCGTAAAGTTCAATTTGACGCATCGTAAGTTGAAATCGGATTTTAAAAGCGATGGAATATTTTCTGTTGATTTAGCGTTTGTGGAGGGTAAAAGATTTTATTTAGTGGGTTTGAAGCAAGTACTAGGATCCGTGCTAATTAATTAGGAAATGTTTTTTATAGTTCCTTAGGTGCAACGTAAAACAAGTTCAGTCAGTTGGCTGCCTATAAAGAAGTGATACTCTAGTTCAAACAACCTAACCAGAAGGCAGCAATACTTTTTAGACAATAATTCAAGCCTACGGCAAAACCGCGGAAGAAGCACTGCTGAGCAGATTGTGCAGAAGTGGCTATAAAAAACGTTACTGAGAAAGTTTAGCATAGTTGGAGAGAACGTGATTGAATAAAAAAAGGGAAATATTTATCCAAATAGACCAAGCAGTAATATTTCTCTAGAACATATATTGTGATGTAAATTTGATTGAGAGAACGTAAATATATGTAATACCCAATACCATTTCTTTGAATGCCCGCGACGGCAGGCAGAAAGCCAACCGTTACGTATTTCGTGAAACACAAAAATATCATGTCCGAACCAGGACTGGTTTCAACATTCAAAGTTGCCAGGTGTATTCTAAGAGCGCAGAATACATCTTAGTAATCCTAACGGGTTTTTTGCAACCTTTTTCGATTGGTTGAGAAGTAAATAGTGCTTATGATGACCTACATTTTGACAATACGTTATAACTGAGAAGGCGGGGAAATATATGTGAAATGGGAAATATACTAACATATTTCGTTATTTGGTGCCCATTTTATGTGGACTTAGAAATAAACTATAAAGGAAACTGTATGTAAACAAATGTCGATGTCCCTGTACATTGAAAATAACTTTCCGAATACTGCTACGGTTTTATTCCTTTTTATCACTATTTGATTATGAATGGTTAGTGGTTGATAGTGTTTGATAGAACATTGTGTCACGGAGTCCATCTTTCATAATCAGTTGATGAAATAAAAATGTAATATAAAATCTGGTAGCATTGCCACTGCTAATAGCGTAGCTAATGATAAAATACTTACAGCACAGAACATTTTTGTCTAGTCTCTCGAACTGATTAGTGTGCTATACAATGTTATGTAATATTAATTCATTTGTTTGAAAAAGTGGGAAGGGATTGGAACAATGATTCAAACTATTCTCGTTGTTGAATTTATCTGCTACAAAAGATGTAACCCCATACCAACCAAATTACTTTTTTAACAGAAACCAACAAAAATTACTCCAACCACAAACCATCCCAACAGTATCTCACACGAAACAACAAACTCTCAAAATCGAATCTTTTCCGCGACACTAAGTAACGTTCACCGGCGACATAACCTCAACAGATCGGAAAGTCGTGGCGGCAACTGGTGCCATCAATCAGGTTCAAACGGGCCGCGTGGCCACAGCCGCAGGCCAGAGACGCAAGCCAGAGGAGCGCGTGAAATACGCCAGCTCAGGCGTGTGCCCGTTGGCCCCAACGACCCGGTACGCATCCGTTGTCACCGCGAGTTCGGTGATGCGTCGTTCGGCCCAAAGGTTCGCCTTTCTTCTTATTCACCCCTCCGAAAAAAAAGAAGAAAAAAATTCGCGTTACGACCGCCGCGCCGGTGGGTGCATTGTGTGCGGCTGTTCTTCCCCCCCACCCCTCCGGTTCCCCCGTGATGCGTCTCGCGGCCGCCAGGTGCGCCTCCGTCGCCTGCGCCAGCGCTCGTTCGCTGTTTCTTTATGAAAACAACCGACGACGAGCCGGGAGTGGATGGGTGTAATGATGCGTGTTCGAGATTCGGAGAGGGGTGGGGGGTGGGGGCTTCGTTTTATACATTTTCTTTTCTTCTCGTCGGCGGCGGCGGCGGCGGCCCGCCTGACGCGGGGAGTCCCCGTCTGGCGAGGTCTGAGCTCTTCGCTTTAAAACGCGCTGTGGCGTGGAGAAGCGGCCGATATTGCAGACGCCGCTGTTGTCGGCATTGCCACTACTACTAGCTTAGGCCCAAACTCTTACACCGGTATTCTAGAGCACTTTAGTGACCCTATACAGTTTAGTGACCCCCTCAGCATTCGTATTTTCATGATTCTATCTCTACTAGTACTCTTCGGCTTACCAGGTGATCCACAGCTTTCCTTTCATCTTTCCACCACATCCATGTCGCCATAACCACTGTTACCGTCATTATTACCAATGGAACCATTAACAGTTCCTACAAGTAAAAGAAGTGTCATTCAAAGATTATCCTCCATATTCTCTCTTTCCCATCATAAAGACCACTACCAGGAACACCACAGTTTGCATCTCTTATACTATCTTCAATATTGATGGCATATTCCTTTTAACGGTAGTTTGCTTGTACTTCGACATCATTGCCAAAGCAATTGCCATTTCCATCGTTGTAATCACCAGCACTACCACTACCATCACCATACACATCGCAACGGGACGTCGTGTATAGTATTTCTCTTTCCTCCCAGCTGCACAAAGACCGCCTCGCGAAACATGGCAGAATAGGTGTGAAATATTATGTCCACGCCGTCAATGAACTTCTCCACCGCTGATTAGCATTATAATACCGCTGTTGGAGAGAGGGTCCTTTTTTTGCAGAGATCCCCCTGCTCCCGACCCCATCCTTTTCAGTCGAAAAAATTGCCCCGGCGGGGAAGGAGGGAACCGCGAAGGGTAAACTGTTTCACCCTTTCTCACCCCCCTCGCCGCCGGTGGCCCCTCTCTTTCGCGCGGTGACTTCCGCGATCAAATATCCCTGTGCCGCGCGCCGCCGCGCTCACCTTTGTAACACTAGCCCGCGTCCCCTCTTGTCTTTTGACGAATGAAATAAATTGATGATAGTAGTTAGTGGCATGTAAAGGTAGGCCCGCTGGAAAGGGGTTAAAAGTCCGTCTGACGTTTATGAAAGCGAGGGGGTGCCCCCGAAAGGAATGGAAGTAAGGGGTGAAATGAAGGTTGTTTCAAGTGCACTTCTGCGGGCGTGGGAGGGCCTGGCGGGAGCCGGTCTTTGAAGGGCCAGCGAATCGATAAGAGAAAAACACGGCTATATTGGCTATCTCCGGGGGGTGACGCAGAAATGCTGGCGAAGTGCAGGTGTGGTTAGGAGGGATTATTTCCTGTTGATGGGATAAGGGGTCCCGCTTCGTCCCCCCTCCCCGCCCACTCCGTGCCTTGCTCGCGAGCGGCGGGCCCCAAAACGCAATATCTTCCCCCCTCCAAGCCAGCTCTCCCAACGCTCTCCTGTTTTATTGGTTTGCTATTAAATCCCTAGCGAGGCGCCATGCTTGGCTGGGTAGTTGGTTCGTACTTGTTGGTGAGGTCCTTGTAACAAAATTACTGCCCACCCACGTGTGATAGGCCAGTGTTCTTTGTATCAGAGCCGGATCAAACAAAATTAAATTCTCTGCCGGTAAGGGGAGTGCTATTTTTTGAGTTTCAATCACGAAACTCGTAAAATGGACTTGGTATTTGTAATGCGAGTAATTGATTTTGTTGATCCCTCGTTTAATAGTATATTCCAAAAAAGAGCAATAAAAACTCTTACAAATTAAAAACATAGTCTTTATAAAATACTACATATATATTAATAACATTTCTTTCGAAAAAAGTGTCAGTTATACAGGAAAACTTAGAATTTTTCAATCCGTGTACAAGAATAGCAAAACTGAAATGATTAGATGGAAATCAACCATTTGTAAACTGAACGGTAGCATTTACTGCGATTCATTAGTTCCCCGAAAATGCAACCGAAATCCCCGGACGTCTGACAGAATTAGTTTTGACCTTTCCATTCACTGGCAAGCCAGGCTTGAGAAGCATGTGTTGCGCCTGTTGCAAATCTGGTAAACCATTGCCCAAACACTGAAACAGGCAGCTGACTGTTTTACAACCGGCGCACTGCATGCAGTTCTTACTTTCCTGTGAATGGAGCGCTTTAGTGAGAGCGGCAGAGCTTTGCTTCGCCCCGTACCGACTCGTGTTCTGATGCCTCAGCCGCACTTGGGATTTCTTTCAGGTTGCCGCTTACACAAGAGCCGTGGAGGCGGGCATTCCGATGAAGTTACCGCCTGGTGGAAATTCCTGCCACAATTAACAGCGGAGCAAGAATTCCGTTACCGTATATAGCCCAATGGCCTTCACAGCTCCCAGCAAAGAAACATACGCTTCTGTAGATTTCGTGGACCCCCGTTTCGTGTGCCCTCCGTGCTTCGCATACACCTACTAATATAGAAGGGCATCCGGTTAATGTATTTGATGAGAGCGCGGTAGGTTTTATGTTTCGTGGTGGGCTCGAGTGCATTGTAGCCTTCATTTGTTATGTGGCCTTATTCGGTCGCAGGGACCGGTCGAAAACCCCTGGTTTTGCGTTCGGTACAAAGTCTTATAAAGGCCAAGTCTAAATTTTTATTTTGTACTACATTATAATTCTAATTAATGTTATATTTAAAAAATGAAAGTAAAATAATCTGATTGGTGGGGTTCGGTTTGTAGGGAACAGATGCAAACATATCAGAAACATGAGCCTCTACAAGTCACATGCAAATTTATGGATTAATTAAAAGTGCAGGATTGTTTACTCGATTCATGAATATTCTTAAATAATTGGAAGAATTTCTGAATTTTTTTTAAAGATTAGCGAGTTATGTCAAAGAATAATATAAAACAGATTTATAAATAATAAACTCTATTCAACAACATACAAATATTTCGGTATACATTTTCACCAGATAGTTTATCTTTTAACACACATTTCAGTACTTTTGTGTCAATTCATAATTATTGTAAAATATTCAAGATAATATTAGTTTCTTAGCCTGCATTAATGCATCGAATCAAACCCATTGGTTGACCCGTATGCAGGTTGAGGGATTTTGAAGAAAAGTAGTCACTCACCGCGTTGGAAGAGCTGGGAGTTTACATTGCGCGCACAATATATGCATTTCCCCCGCGGTTCGCAATTTCTCTAAGCACATATTTTCTCTCGCTATATATTTTAAGCTTATCGAAACCATTTGGATCCCACTATCCAATCCGATTCTGCCCGTTTCAATATTCCTTTATTGAAATTTTATCGATTTGTTTCCATATCGGGTTTAGACGGCCTGTATTTTCCGCCGCGTTGGATACCGCCCTGCTTTCGCAGCCTCGCTCACCCTTTCTCCCTCCGCGGCACGTCGCGTCGCCCTGCAGCCTGGCGTGGCGTGGCGTGGCGTGGCGTGGCGTGGCGTGGCGTGGCGTTCTTTTCCGGCACAGCGTCGCCGGGCCGCTTTCGCTGTCGCTGCTCCTTTCGCCTTGGGTTGTTTCCGCTCTCCCTGCATCCTCCTCTGTTTTTCTTAACCTTTTTTTTCTTCACTATTCCCTGCTATATCTACTCTCGTACTCATTAATGTAGACGAACTTTATTTTTACCTTAGCTTCTTACCATCTTTCTCCTCCTGTTCCCTTCCTCTTGTCTCTCCCCATGCCTCCCTTTTTCAGTCTTCCTGTGTATTTCCTTCTCTTCCCGTCTATTTCCCTCTCTCCTTGTCTATTTCCCTCTCTCCTTGTCTATTTCCCTCTCTCCCTGCCCTCTCATTGTCTAGCTCCCTCGCTCACCATTTCCTTCTTTCCCTGTCTCTCTCCCCTTGCATCTCCCTTCCTCTCCTTGCCACTCTCTCATTCTGTATTGGTCTCTCTTTCTACCTCCATCTCCCTTTGTATTAGATTGTATCCCTTGTCTCTCTTCTCTTTATTTACTTTGACCATCTTTTTGTTTACCTCTGAAAATCTCTCTATGTACGTCTCTCTCGTTTTCTATTTCACTCCACCCTTCCGCCTCTCCCCCTCTTTCTCTATTTCGGTACTCTGCACTCCCCAATCTTTCCTTTCCCTTCCTTATCTTCGCATTCGAATAAGCCGTTAGTTACGGCGAGATATCGGGAAATCATTGGCACGTTAGGCTCCAAACGTTGATCCCTCAGACCATTCTCTCTGTAACCTCTTTCCTCTTCCGTTCCACACTTCTTTTCTTTTTTCTTTTTTTTCTTATCGGCTGCAACGCGGCGAGGCGGAAGGCGGGGTCGCGCTGATGCACGGGAGAATCGCGCGGTGGGCGGTATCGAGTTCGAATTCGGCCTTGAAGCCGACGAGACGACGAAGTGCACGACGAGCAATTGATGGACTGGAGACGATGCACCCAGCCGTCGACGGCAGAGAGCGCGCGCGGCCAGAAAGAGTTCACAGAAATTGGTTTTCGAAGAAGAAGCTCTTGTTTAGATAGCGCCGTAAACATCCCATCCAGCAGAGTTCAGAACGACGCGGAGAGTATTTTGTATCGGTTTTCACGTACCCGTTATTTCGGTTTGTCGGATTGGTGAATTCTTTCCGTGAGTCGTTAACGCGTCCGACCAAAAATAGTCTTCCACGACTTCGAAAACACTTTATATATTTTTTTTAGGAAACACATTCGTGTTGATGTTTGAATCGCGAACATAAATGTTATCAAAATGTTGATGAAATGTGCGTTGTAAATAAAATTTAAAAGACCTGTAGTTAAATAACTGCAGGCTTGGCACTACCAGAGAATGCTGTCCTTTCATGAAAGACTTCGATTGGTAACTTCACTGCTCCATCGTGACCAATATCCTTGAGAACACTGTTGACGTTTTGGGTTATTGTGGAAAATCTCACTAATAAATTGTAATTTTATTGCAGCCTCCCCCGCAAGCACACACACAAAACTTCCATATAGTCGTTTCTTCTTTCCGAGTGTACCCTTTGACCTCTTACTTTTCTTGTCAGAATAAAATGAAAGTAATTTTATTTGTGACTCTTCTTTTCGCTCGTATAAACATTTTGGAAACTCGAGAATTCTATTGTCACAAACTGTTTGTACAGTGACTTAAAAAGCTAGCCACGTCAGATACATTCTTAAAAACCTTTATCGAATCTCCAAAACAGTTTTCCCTTCGCATTTTTCATTATGTGACGCGTCAAGAGATTCGCCTCAAAGCGGTGGCCATCGTGTGGGTCGGCGAACCTTGGACGGGGTCGACCGTGAAGACGGGAGCGCGGCGACGGAACGGGCCTGTCAAAATATTACGCATTTAGCCCCTCGGGAGGTCTTTTCGGGCCCTGCCACTAGAACAGCGGGTCCTCCATCCCCCTCCCCCTCCCCCTTCCCCACCCGGAAAAACGCGCAGGTACAAAAACCGTGAAGAATCAACACGGGGAATGCTAAGGATGACGCGGGGCGGGGCGGGATGCCGTTGGGTCTGAATGAGCTCCCGCGGCCGCCCGCAGCGCCCCGCGCGGCCGCCGTCGTATTTACACAGCGGGGCTGCCCGTGAGAATGATAATGACCCGGCGGCGCACGGTTGGGTGCAGCTCTCGCTACCTGCGATCCGACTGTCATCTTTCTGCGAGGGCCCTGCGTGTCGCAGGCTGCCGAAATTTCCTCCGCCTCTCTTTGGAATGAGGCTGTGAAGAAAAGGAGCTGGTTATTTAACGTAATTGAGGTGTCCCTTGAATGAATTGTGGAGGTGTGACATACTTAAGCCCCGACTGTTAGACGTGGAGTAGTATTCAATGAAATTACAGTTGAAGTTTTAATTACTGTTAAATATTGATGATAAACATGGTTGTATGTATCACGTGCGTTTTTGATAGTTCCTTTATTGAAACTGAAGATGTAAGAAAAAGTGAATTTATGGCATAATATGCAACATACATCTCTTATCGTTATAATGAAATACATTCAGCCATAGTTCGACAACTTTAAAAAAAGAATTATTGGGGTGTTTGAAAACTACAATCCAGATTAAGATTTTGCTAAAACAAATTGTGTAAACACGCCTCTATCTAGCACGCCCCGCCTTGTATGTCCCCGCCAACCCTACCTTGCCCCTACCCTCTTCGCCTCTCGCGGTCTCTCGTATCTCTGCCACTTCTCTTCCCGTCTCGCTTTAACCCGTTCCGCCTCGTCCCCCCAATCTCCGCCTCGTCCCGCCTATCCCCGCCTTCTCCCCTCCCCGCCTCGTTCCTCCTTGTCTCACCCCGCTTTTCCCCTCCCCGCTCCCTCCTCCCCTAGTCTCGTTTCCCCGCTTCGTCTCTCCCCACCTTTTCCTTTCCCCGTCTTTCGCCAACTTGTTTCTCTTCGCCTATGTCTCTCGCCGTCCTGTATCTTTCCGCCCCACCCTGCCCAGGTCGCATGTTCACACCAATGACTCCGGGCCTCGCCCCTCCTTTCCACTCCACTCCTCTCCGGCAGCGGCTCGCACCCTCCGACGTCGTGCGGTTTACCCCTTCATTTGTCAGCGCGCGAGCGCCGCCGCCGCTGCGAGCCCTTTTTGCAGCAACCAAGTGCGGCTCAGGCGGTGGGAGGAAAGCGGCTACACGTGTTGATTGTGGGAATGGGGATTGAGAATGGTGTAGATAAGGTTAGGAGTCGAAATAAGAGAGTGAAATATGGAAGCGAAACCCTTAAATAGTGGTAAAGTGAACGAGATACACGAGGTCTGAAATGTATACTGATACACGAACTTGTTTTGGTAGTAAACCACTAAATAAATTGCATTTGTTCATTTGAAGAAGAAAATTCTAGAGAATAGCAATAAATAAGAAACAAGGTCTGAAGGAAATTATATTTTAAATCCTAGAAAGTAAATGAACATGATATAGAAAAAATAGGATTGTAGAGAGAACCATGGAATGATTGAAGACACTTTCGCTCTTTTTCTCGAACTGAAGTACTTAAATCACAATTATTTTTCGGATATCTTTCGAAAACAGTATTTCCAAATTTGTGCCGATCTATAAAAGTCTCATTCCGGATCTCAAACTGAGGATAGTTTGAGCAACCTTAGACAAGAGAAAGGCTGAAAGTAAATGTAACTAGAATGGACCCAACCCAATGATTTGAAGCAGTGAGAAAAGGGAGGACAGGTTTTGATTGCAGAGGAAGGAAGGGAGGAACTTCAGAGAGCCGTGCAATATGCATGATTGCGCACACAGCCGCCACGTCGCCCATAGACATCAGATGCGCCTCCTGTCAGGCCGCCAGAACACCGCCTTCATATTTCACATTTAGCGCTGTCATCAGACCCAAGCTCGCTCTCGTGTTCTATGGAGGGGGAAGTTTTTAACAAGCCGCTCACGTAGGGCAAATGCACTAACAATGGTCACATCTAAGAACATTTAAGTAGTTCACAAACTCCTTGAGAAACAGTATTAATATGGGTTAGTGGAACTCAGTGGGTGAGTAACATACCTCTTTCTCAATAGATTTCTTGCCATCATTTTCAGTTTTTTATTTTATTTCCAAATAGGAAATAGACTTTAAAAATCACAAAATGTTCGTTAGATACTAGACTGTGTAATGGTCAATCGATACAAACATTTGTATTATCCACCCGGTTTGAGAGCAAGAAAAATAAAAAAGCATACCGGTTCATTAATGCCAATATTAATATATGATTTCAGCTAATGATTATTCTTTAGAGTTTCACGTTCTGCAAGTTTGAAGCAATTGGGAAGCCTCCAATTCTTAGTTATCATATTATATGCTTGAGAACTTTTGCGTCAAACTTTGTGCACTGCAGGAGCCGACTTAATTGCAAACTCGATTTTTTATTCAAAACAAAATATATTTACTTATATTTCAAATTAGTCACTGAAAAGTATTTTTATTGCCTACAGAAATAAACTCTTTATGGATTGGGGAGAGCTAGAATTTTGAAATAAGGGTTCTGCTGCCTAAGATCTCTTTTTTTCCTACGTGCGTAATGTATTGTGCCGAATATCGTTTTGCTTATTTTTGCGGTCACGTAGAAACAAACTGTCGATCTGGGTAGCCGAGATCACTAAGGAAGTAGTGTCGTGGCGATCTCGTATTGAAAGATCGTGGTTTCGAATCCCGCCTCGGGCATGGATGCATTTGTGAACGGCCATCATCATTATCATCATCATCATTATCATTCTATCATTTCATTAAAGAATGATTAATAATTCCCTGCGTGAGCAGGAAGCACTTGCCCTTAATGGGATGTGCAGTTGGCACATGTCTATCGTGTCGCCAGGGGCAAGCGCCCCTCCCCTTTCCGACCGACATCTGCAGTCGTGGGAAACTCTTCTGGCATTGCTTGATCTGCAATATCGCACGCTTGATCTGAACTATTCCCCACATGAAGCAGAAGCATAACGTTGGATACCCGGTGGCAACGTGTGTTTTATCAGTGAAGGTAATTTTTTTCCCTCTCGGATGAACTTTACACTGCCGCCGTGTAAATTGTTTTTGTCACTTTATTACATTTCTGCCCGTGCTATTTAACGTAACGTAAGTAATTTTGTAAGATGCCTTTGAGTAAAGAAGCAAGTCAAAAACGTAAATAGAAAGTGGTTCCATGTCTTCCGGAACATTGAAGTATATTTTTGCTTTTTCTAATCAATATTCATATTTGTTCTAACTTTCATGGCAGGAAGGTATTTTTTATTTAAAAAGTAAAGTAACGGTATACATACAGCGAGGATCTCAAGAACTTTTACCATCTCATAAAAAAAATATTAATATTTCTGGAGCGACGACAGAAAAACTAAAATTTGTTTTACGCTGGTCGTAGGTATGTGCAACGGCTGCTATTTCACTCAAATGCGAATACGTAATATAAAAAAATAAATCTGTATTATGTCAGTTTATGTCAACGAGACCCGCCCCCATATATATTCAGCAAATGGCGTCTCATGCGTAGAAACGATGCGTGTCTCCAAGGACGACGCGCAGTGAATGCGGGAGCGAACGAAGGCAAAAGGAAGATGCAGATGGAAGTGACGGAGACAGCAGAGGCGGCGGTGAGGGAAGCAATAGCGGTGGCAATGGCGGTGGACATGGCGTAATGGAAGGCGGCGGAATGGCAAGGAAAGTGGCAGCGGCGGAAATGACGGTCGGGGGCGGGTGTGACGGTTAGGGCGGGTGAGGACGGTCGGGGCGGGAGTGACGGGCGGAGTGCGCGCGGGCGAGGCAGTGACGGTCGGGGGCGGGAGTGACGGTCGGGGCGGGATGACGGTCGGGGGCGGGAAGTGACGGTCGGGGGCGGGAGTGACGGTCGGGGGCGGATGACGGTAAGGACTGGGTGAAGGCAGGGGCAGGGGTGGGAATGACAGCCGGGGACGAAAAAATGACGGTCGAGGAACGGGACACCAGGACTGTGAGAGACTGCAGTCGCGACGCCGATGGTGGCAGCGGTGAGAATCGCAGCGCAGAAGCCGGGCGCCAGCAGTGGAAACAGCGTTCGATCCAGGCGACATCGACAGCAGCGACTCGCGCGGCGCGCATTTGGCTTCGCGGTTGATGCGAGGTGTGAATATCCAATTGGCGGCCGTAACGCGCCTCCGCCTTCTCACACCCTTCCCTGCCTCCGCCCCGTCCCCGCCCCGCCTACGCCCGCGCATCGCGCGCAAAGCACCTCGCTGCGAATGCGCAATAAAGCGCGAAGCCGCACGCTCCCTGCCGCGGCTTCCCCGCCTCGTCCCTGCCGTCGGAGGCGCTGCTTCGTGCCGGCCTGCAAACGCTGCCTTCGCTGCTGTCAACGCTGCCTTCTCTGCTTCAATACAAATGTATTAGTTAACGCATATTCATGCATAATTATTTATTACTTTAGCATTAGAAATTTTAATTTACTTCTGCTTTAAAAATCAAATAATCATTTTTTGAAAAAAAAAAAAAAAGTGACGTACCGAAAGTAGACGAACGTTATTTTTAATCATATTTTTTATTGTATTTATTTTTTAAATATTAATTTAGAAGGATTTGGTTATTTTTGCATTACATTTTGGTGTACATGTGTTCATTATTTCAATAATAATCGGTACACATGGTTTGCCGAATGCGTCGTAGATTCCGGACCTGCCACCTCCATAGTTGTTACTGGTACTCTTAGGGTTAATCTCCTCATTGTCAGTCCCTTTCTCAATATTATGTTGTTTATAGCTTCCTGATATCTACTATTCGTCTATACTTCTTTGACCTCCCTCTGCCGTACTATTCGTCTTTTCCTTTGTCTGGCCTTTTTACCCTTTTCCTCGATCCCCCATTTCATCGTCAGCATCTTTGGATGCGTTCATTCTTGTTACTTCCGCTTCCACTTCATCTCCCACGCGCCGTGAGTCTCCGCCCTGTCACCTTTCCCGCATCTACCGCGCTCCCTCTGCGCCGCGTTTATGAACGTACTCTACGCGGATTTAGCGGCCACAACCTGCGCAATGTAGCGAACAGTTGGGCGCGCGTGGTTTATGAACGCTGCCAGATACCGGCGCACTTACCGCTGAATGTCGCGCGATTGCGAATGGCGGTGGTGGAGGGGTCGTCGTGCGCGGGGGGGCGGGGGGGGCGTGCTGGAGGTGCTGCGAGAGCGTGCGCCTGTAGGGGGGCGGGGCGTTTTTGTCGGCAATTACGAGATTTAACGCTCCTCTTCGGGAGTGCGAAATGAGGTAGGTTGTTGCTGGCCTACATTTTTAAAGGAAGAACGTGTTCCTATGTTCGTTGGTTTCGAGGTTGGTTTAATGAATGTTGCACGTTTGCATTTGGTGTGGAGGAGTCTTCTGCTTTTTTTTGCGTTTCTTTAATGTGTTTTAAGAAAGGAACATTTCCAGTGGCGTGCAATACATTTTTCGTTTTATTTTTAATTTATTTTAAGAACTTAAACAGATATGTTTAAAACAATGTTCTTCCGTTAACTATTTTTATTCAATGTTCATTTTCTGTGCAATTTAAACATAGTAAAGTACCGGTTTAAATGTCCCTCACTATAAGTATTAAAACAAGAATACATGCGAGTGTATTACCGAAACACATTATTACATATAAAATAACGTGATCCTTGACTTTATTCCGTGCTCTACAGAGGTAGTTACTTTGCAAAATTGTATCCCAGCCCACCATAGAACCGTAAAGTATATTAGTGCATTTTTATTGAGGTTTCGTTTGAATTTCACAACCTTTATCAGGTAGTTATCAGGTAGATTAGTGAAGTTAAGTGATCGTGAAAGTCTGAAAGTAAGAAAAACTGAGAAGAGAGATATTTATGCTAAAACGAATCACTACAAATCAATCTAGAAGTTATTAAGTTATTGATTTCTCAGATCTGCATTTTACCGTATTTGTAATATGAAGTATGACGTACCATGTTCTCGATAGAACATTTGCAGGAGAGCTTTAAAAGTTTTAAACTTTAAATGTTATATGATAAAGTTCCTCGATTACATATCTTTGGTAAAAAATAAGTGATGTTACCTTGAATTGTAATATCTTCAGATGTTGAAATGGTCTGAAGGCTGTTTAAAATTAGCAAAATTTTATACTGATTTACAGAACATTTACAGTGAATACAATATGATAAGTGAGGGACAATATAGATTTCATTATGCAACAGAATTTTTAGAATTATTATTATCAAGTGAGAACGAAAATAAACGAAAACTTGGGGAATCCAGACCTACAATGATGATGGTGACTGAAAATACCTTCATCATATCGTAATAATTTTAGACCTCAACAGAGTTCGAAAATAATATTAAATTTGTTAGTAATAGAAATGTTGATAATAACAATAATGGTAAAAATATTGGTAATAATAATAATAATGATAATAATAATAAAAAATGTGGTAATAATAATAAAATGTGGTAATAATAATAAAATGTGGTAATAATAATAATAATAATAATAATAATAATAATAATAATAAAATGTGGTAATAATTTTCTCATATGAAAAAAAAGGTGAACATGTAATGTGAAATGGACACATATTTTAGCTTATTAATTGGTCATTGGATAGTAGTTAATATAGTTGCCATTAGCGATTAAAACAAATCTCATGTTTTTTTAATAAAAAACAGGATACAAGTTTTTAAGTGGGACTCATTTTTAGTATAATATCCCCATTGTACTTAGATGCTTGCTTAATAAGCATGCGTTTGGCCACAAATGATCCAATATACGCATAACGAAATCATTTCAGATACCAAACGATTGATTTACACACTTTAAAAATTATAATTGAAATGAATAAGACTAATATAATTCAGAAAATGATGTCAACGATATCTCATTCCACCCTTCCAACAAAGAAACACTTATCGTTATCAAATACATAATGCGAATAATTCATAATATTTACGCAAAATTTATGGACTTAAATCAAATTACTTAAAAAGCACATTAAAATTGTCACAAATTCTCAATACTCATTATTCACAACACAGATTATAGACGTATAAACGCCAACATTTAGCCCCACGAACAACGAACCTACTGCACTATCACAACTACAACTGACCGTATCTCCCCCGATGAGTTCGAAATTTGCGTATCTCCCTCCGCCTTTATTAGGTATTTCATTTCGTTTTCCTTAACTTAACTGCCGGAATACAAATTGCGTTCAGGAGAAACAAATCTCCCGCTATCTCCCCCTCGGACTTTCCGGCACCCCTCCGCAGTCCGAGCCCCCCTTCCGCCTTTCTCGCCGGTGCGCGTTAGCGGGAAAATTCGACCCCGCCCCCCTCCCACCCTCCCTCTTCCGGGCGCCCCGAGTCAGCATTACGGCGCGCATTAGGCTGGACACGGCGGTTATCAGACTGCGCGGGGGAGATCGTGTCGTCGCGAGAGCGCTACTTACCGCCAAGGCGAGCGCGCTGCTGGGGTGAAGAGGTGATGTGGGCGTGGAAGTTCGCACTCTGCCCCTGACCAGAAAAAAAAGAAGTGGGGAAACTGGATGCGTCGGAAGGAAGAACACGAGAGGAAGGACCGGTTGGGATGGCTCTACGATAAAACCGTAGCCTTTGCAGCATTGTTTGACCAGGAGTTCCTAGAGTCAGAGTTGTGGTAGCGTATTTTCATAGCTGGGTCGAATTCAGCCTCTGTACGGGGGGCCATTGTTGCGGAAGGCTCCTCTGATCGGTAGTTTTACGTGGTTTTGTCCGATCACTATCAGGAGAATGCCGGAGCAGAACCCTATCAAACTGGCACACGAGGTATTTCTTTTCTCTTCCTTTTCCTATCTTCTCACCCTTATATATATATACACGGACACGCACAAGCAGTTCCCGCAGAGCCAACACCCGTCTCAGAGGTGTAAGTCGCTGCCGGATCTCACGCTCCAGTCGAGAACAGACACTCTCTCGAGAACTACACGTACGAATAAATGACATGACATCATTAGTTGGTGCGCCCGGAAACGCTAAACAATCAATCGAAAGTGGGGAGCGAAATACGTAGTCGCCAGGGAGAGTGAAATATCAGGGGAAGAGACGATAAAGATGAAAATATGATAAGAGAGGCAATGGTTTTGAAGGTGGTTGTGCCGTTTGCAGCATGATAGGATAGATGACCAAGTGAGGAAAAGAAGAGAGCTAGTTCGTCTGGAGAGAAATGACTTTACCTAAACGTAGTGTATTTGATACGAGTGCCACCGTTTTTACAAGAGGTAGGCAAAGAGAGAGGTTTATTAAAATCTTTTGGGGCACAAAGGAAACAAGTAGTAAGGAAAGTAAAGGGAAGTAATTAGAAAAGTAAAGTATATTGAATGGTTATAATGTATTAATGAGTAATTCAGAAGTATTTTTCTTTGACATGTAAAGGCGAATATAATTTATCGGGATTGTATCACCTTTACAACAAAGTTCAATGCTAAACACAGTATGTTCACGTTAGGGTCAGACGTTTAGGAGAAAGGAAACGGGTTCTTTCTTAGTTCTATTATGTTAACGACTAATGCTCAAGTGTCAGCAACAAAGGAAAATTCGCGAGGGCAGCTTGAAATCGCAAGAGCAAACGAACGCCTGAACGAGCTCAAACACGAAGCCCGAATTTAAGTCTCGAGACGCAAGCGAAATGGCAGACAGCTTCTGATATGAACGCGTCGGTTGGGATCAGCCGACGAGAACTGCCTGGTGGGTGATGATGGCTGTGCAGGGGAAGCGACAGGCAGCCTGGAGCCCATAAAAATGCCAACAGAGCAATTTCGGCCCCAGCGCGACAATCAACGTAAAAACCGGCCGACATAACGTCCAGCACGGCGAGGGTTCCGCGCCATATGTATAAATGAGGAGTCTGGTCGGTGGCTGTATCCTCGGGCAGGCGTTTTGGTGGTGTGGGAGGACCACAAGGACGCTGTTGGGAAGAGTGGGGGAAAGACGCGGAAAATGCAGCTGGAAATGGGGCTGGGGAAATCCGGGGAGACGAACTATGTTCGTGGGAACAGTCCGTGGGAACAGGACTGCAACTGTGTTTGTTTCTGTGTTTGTTTCTGTGTTTGTGTGCGCTTGTTTGTGAATGCGCTTGTTTGTGTATGCGCTTGTTTGTGTGTGTGCTCTTGTTTGTGTGTGTGCTCTTGTTTGTGTGTGTGCTCTTGTTTGTGTGTGTGCTCTTGGTTGTGTGTGTGCTCTTGGTTGTGTGTGTTTTGCTTTTGTGTGTGTTTTGCTTTGTGTGTGTGTGTATGTTTGTTTTGCTTTTGTGTGTGTGACGTATTAAAAAAGGAGAAGATAAGATAAGACAAAGAGGAAGGAAAGATCGTGCACGATCAGTGGCTCATTTACTAGAGTACTCCTCCGGTATTCGTGGTGGTGTTCGAATAAAACACGGACGACTGAACATATCAGCTGGTTTTAGGATTCTCTTCCTGACTGCGGCTGCCGCCACCGACGGGCTCAATACCTTTGACCTCCAAGTCAGAATTGCTGCAGAGACAGCGGCAATGCTGTCTCAGCTACACTCAGCTTCTTACTGCGCAGAGAACAGGCAAGGGAAAGGGAAAAAGTGCAGCGGCTGAGGGTGTAAGGGGGCGTTGGAGAAAACAGGATGAAGTGGTGATGGGTTGACGACTTCTCAGAAGAGAGCAACTCGGCTAAAACGGCGCTAGCGTCTACTGGCGCCCTATATTAAGAAAGAAACGTAGCTTGGAAGCTGTATACTTCCATAGATCTGCGTTTGACTTCGGTTCGATGAAGACGGAAGTCGCTCTTACTGTTAGTTATCCCTGTAATAGTGTATGTGTATTGCCATATAATAACTTGGAAGTAACATTGTTAAATAAATGAATCAGAGTATCAGAATAAACTGTTTGACTATTTGACGCTGTGTGTATCAGCATATGAAACTGAAATTGTTCTCCCATTTGTTATGTTATCTGCATAACAAAGTATTTTAAGTTCTAAGAGGTATAGGTATGGAATTAGTTATCTTTTTGTATAAATAATGTAATTTGAAAAACTAGTAATCCGTATGCATCTTTTAATTATGCTTCTCTGGAAATTATAAATATGTAAAATTATTTCCTGATTGCTCTTTTTCCTATTTAAAAAACACGCTGAGCTGGGTTCTCATTTGCGTAAGTAAAAAATCTCATTAAAATTAAGAAATTAGTATAAAATGAATCAAACTACTTTTTGTGCACAAAAATAGTAATGATGTTGCATACGTGTAATGAAACAATAAAAGTCAGGAAATGAAACAATGTTTATCGTAACGTCATATTCTGAGAAATTTCTTTCTTTAGTCCCTGAACGATTGTAACCGGTTCTTTTTTCGTATAATCCTCCAACATCCAAAGCATTTTATTTCGGATATCCTCGAGCCAACGACGACCATTGTGCTGAGCAGTTTCTACTGAAATATGCCTTCTCGAGATTAGCCAAATTCCCCTCCGGATTATATATATTTAAAACCTGGCAAAACCTCGCTATTAGGGCGCGAGGAGAGGAGAGGGCGCACCTTGGTTCGGAAGTCGGTTGGATGAGCGGGCCCGGTCATAATTTTAGCCAAAATCCTACAATGACATTCTTGACTACCTGAGCGTCGTTATTAATGGAAGCAGCTCACCTGCCAAGGGATTACAAATATAAGCTAATGATCTCATTAGGAGCGCAGGCACGGCACGGCGCTATCCACAGTGGTCCGGAGAGAGGCCAAATGTGGGCATTTGCATATTGTATGCGATTTCCAGGCAAGCATTTCAACCAAAAGAAAAAATACAAGATTCAAAACATATAACTTACAATAAAAATACAACGTAATTAAATAAATAAGACTTCAATTTAGGTAGTTTTATTACTCACGATTATAAATTTGCTAGTTTGTCTGTCTTGACGAACTGTTTATTAAATGTTATGTGATTTTCTCATTCGTGTATTTTTGTGTGTTATCAATGAAGTTAGAGCGAGGGCCTTGTTTTTGATTTATTTATTTTTACGTTTTAAAAACCCTTTCACAATAATGTTTTCTCACAGTTTGCTTTCATGTTAAAGATGTAAAAAGAAAAGATGGAAGTGATCATTGTGATGGTATTTCGTATTATACATATGACGTTGCGTCGCAGGAATATGTTTCCATTGTAAAAGATATTGGCTTTGAATAAGTTTCCGATTTCCTAATCGTGAAATTGAAAAATTATTGTAATTTAATTCCATGAGATTAAAAATACATTATTTTGTGCTTTATCATCCCTTATATGAAATAAGTGGAGATGCCCTTTAATATTGTAAAAAGATAAATAATATTATTAATTAACAGCTCTCCTTCACTCAATGCAAAGAAATGACCATTTTCTCGAGTTTCAAATACACTAGTTTCGAGGGTTATTTGTTACACTGATTCTTTCCCTATTCCCTCTGTTGCTTCTCTGCCCCTCTCACTTCATCTACCAAGATAAAAATCGACCTTCCTCACTTTTACAAGTCACACCTTAATTTTCTGTCTCTTACCTTCTTTTTCTCTGACTTTCTGAATATCTTTTTATCTCTGACTCTCTTTCTGTTCAGACTCTTTGTCCCTCGGGTCCCTTTTCTCTCTCACAGACACACACTCAGACCCTCTTTCTCTCTTACGTGCTCTTCTCTTTCCAAGTCCCTCTGTCCACTTCCTCTCGTTATGACCGCGTGTTGGCCATTTGGACCAGTGTGCGAGGCAACGCGGTGGGGCGTTGGGCGTCGAGGACGCCACCCGTCCGATGAAAGAAGCCGGTTGTTCGGAGGTGGCTTGGCTCTTGTCGCATTACTCGGCGCGCCTCGTTGCCCACGTACACAGACACCCCGGTCCAAGGTACTTCGCGAGCCAAAACCAGGTTTATCTTACTTTTAGACAACTCTAGTTTCAAGAAGGTGAATGAAATGTTTCCGTTGATACGTCGTCATGAACGTGCAATGCACTGATTTCCAGGCAGCGATGCCGCTATGTTTTCAGTTTGAAGAGTTCGACCAGTGGTATTTGCCTCGTCTGGTAATTGTAAAAAAATCGCAGAATATATTACGTGACTCATTTTTATTTTTATTGTCCATATCCATTCTATAATCTATAACATTTAGACGTTTTGTCCGCACGAGTTGAGGGTGATTTCAGACAGTGTAAAATCGATATCTAGTAAATTTGTGTGAAAGTAATGTGTAAAGCAATTTTATTAATTCTTTATTTCTGACCTATGACCTTCGTCAAGCTAGTTAGTGACTAGATTATTATTATTATTATTATTATTATTATTATTATTATTATTATTATTATTATTATTATTATTGTTGTTGTTGTTGTTGTTATATTTTAAAATTAATTGGTAAGACTTGATTATAGCTGTAAACGGAACTACGTATCAAAACTCAATAGATACATATAATAAAACTAATACACAAACTTGGAAACGTAACTGTACAGACATCACATTAATAGAGACGACCCCTGGTAGTGTATGATGGCGGTAAATGTCATATATGCGTGTAGAATATTAATGTTTCATAATACGTGTTTACACTTCAAGTGAAATATGATGCGAAAAAAATAATTTTCACTATCAGATTTATGCTTCATTAGTTCATGATAAATCCTGGCGTCTAATTTCTTTGGTTTTATTTTACTTTTTTATTGCATCCTAAAACTTCTAGTTTTCTCCTGTTCTCAGTGAATAGCGTGGTTTCTTAGGACTGCCCTCGAGAATTTGCATCTTCGGAGGTCCTATCTCTTTGTTCCTCGTCATGGTCGCGTGATTCACCGCTTGGCACACTTTCCGGGTTCTTGCTGACAAGTGTACCAGCATTGCGTTGGAACGCGTCCACCCCGAGCGAGGACGCGGGATTTGGGTTCGACTCCAGACTGTGAGTCGGCTGTGAGACGGGACAGTAGCTATGTAGCTGGGTCCTTTTCAGCGACTGTCTCAAGGAGATATTTAGCAGCCTGTTTTTCAGATGGGTATTTCCGCGTTTTTTTCTATCAGCATAAGGAGACTGCAGGAGCAGTATCGTTATCAAACGGGCCGTGGACAGCGCGCGATTTTTGCCTTCCTCTCGTTCGTTCTATTCTCTCGTTCACACACTTACCCTTACCCCTACCCTTACTCCTTACCCTTACCTCTACCGTTACCCTTACCCTTACCCTTACCCTTACCCTCACCCCTACCTTTACCCTTACCCCTACACTTATCCCTACACTTACCCTTACCCTTACCATTTCATTCTCTACATATACCGACTGAGAATGACTCAGAGCTAGCATTGACACTGACTATAGCTTCTCTGACCGGAAGGGTCCTAGGATTCGAGTCGGGATGGTGGCGGTTTTTTGATTCTAGCTAGAGTTGGTCGTTTTAAGTCATTGAAAAGAGGAAAATTCTGAGGACCGGCTCCTGTGCCTTATCTGCGAATGTCGGAGCAGTACCCCATTAGGTGAGCTAATAATCGCGGATGCGTTCTCTACCTACACGTCCTCTTCCTTGTACTGCCCCCTCCCCTTTTTCAGACACACACTTCTTGCATTACACGACCGCACCAGTCAGGAGACCAGTCGGTAACTTAGAGAGTGTCCTAACTGTGGCGATTCCCCGCTGTTGGAGATACCTTGAGGAAATCATTGGCAAGCCGATGTGTAGGTTGGAGGTGGATCTCAACAGGCCGCCTTGAGGGTGAGCACACCTCCCTTGATAAAATATTCACAGCACTGACGAGAATACTGACCACAACAGATGTAGCTGGAAACATCAATATATCACTTCCACGTATGTCGGGAGAACGACCGAGGAGTTCTTCCCGGTGGAGGTGTGGCGGCGGTGGCGGTGATTGCGGTCGGCGGCGAAGGATGATGATGGTGGTGGTGGTGGTGGTGGTGGAAGCGTGGTGGATTGTGGCTGCGAGGTAGCGATGGCCGGGTGGCGGTGGCAGTGGCGGGGTGACAGTGGCGGGGAGGTAGTAGGTGGAGTTGGAAAATATGCGAGGAGGCCGAGTTGGCGAGCCGCCACGACGGGGAAGGCAGCGAGGGACGGGTGAAGCGGCTGGCTGGGCAGGGGGCGGGGGTTTGCGGCGGCGGCGGTGGTGGCGGAGGGTGACGCAGAGAGTGCGGGGGCGGGGGCCGACCCGGCACGTGCCAGAGATCAAGCGGATGCCCGGGGGCTGCGACGGGTGGTGTGGGCAAGAGGCATGCGTTGGCGGGGGCGGCCGCGGGCGGCGACTGGTCCGCGCGAGCTAAGAGCGCGCTGAGGACTGGCGGGGCGAGGGGCGGTCCCCCGGGAGACAGCCTAACTTGCTGGTCTCTGACGCTGGACGGCCTGGCAACGCGCGAGCTGCTTGATTGGGCTGACGTGGCAGGGGGGGGGGGGGGCGACGCCGCTCCGCGCCGCACCACGCCGGCTGTCTACCTCGGCCTGCGCGACAGCCTACCTGCGACGCACGGCGGCACTTCGGCGTCTTGGGGCTGCTGGCCGCTGCTTTTGTTTAATCCTGTGTTTCGCGAAATACACAACTGTGTCGGAAATGTCACCACAATGGCTGTGCAATAAATGCCCAGTACACGTGAATATTTATGATTTATGAAATAAGAGAATTCTTTGTTGATATAGATATTCGAGAATCAAAATAAACCATGCATATAGCTCTAATTTGCTGTAATAATAATAATTGTCATATATCTACATAAAGTGGCGTATATCAAGGATTTTCAGTATTTATTCAGATGAAGAAATGTCTATATCAGTATTTACTATTAAACAATTCTAAATATCGTTAATCAAACAGCAGGTATAAAGAATAAACCACAGTCTTTGGCAGAGAAATAAATGGATCAGCCTATGTTAAATTTTTTCTTGCAGAAGTAGATATTTTGACGTGTCACTTTCCTTGTGCACACACGACTTATAGTTTCATTTATCATTCACAGAATATTCTACATTGCCTGATGGGTGTTTTTGAAATGTCTGAATATATTCCTCTCTACAATTACCAATACTTTCTATGAATTGTTCAATGCATAAGTGTTTAACATCTTGCATGTATTCTTAACATTGATTTTTAGATTTAATGATTTCATGACTGAATAATCTTCTCCAGAGTGGAAATACCATATCCACCACTCCCCCACCTACCATATATTTTTATACAGAAACACTCTTACCCACATGTACCTACCCTACTTCCATACTCCACCACTTCTCACCCCTTTTCCTACATCGACTCGCCCACTATTTCCACTCTCCGTCTCAAACACATCCTCCCGGCAGTAGTCCGTCGCCTCGTCCACCATCCCCGCCCTGTCTCGCTCGCCCCGTCGTCATCGGGCCGTGGGGCGCGCGTCGTTTATCATCCGAAATGGATTGTCCGGCCCCACCCCCCGCCTCCTCCCCCGCGCCGCCGTGCCGCTGACCGGTCGGAATATACGGCGACGTGCGAAATGAAGTTGGGCTTTCGCGCGCGTCGTTTGCGTGCCGGTGGTCGCGCTCAGGAGCCTTTTAACGCGCGCCGTCAATCCGTCCGCTTTCCGTTCGGACG
Organism: Gryllus bimaculatus; assembly: GCA_017312745.1. Taxonomy (NCBI): domain Eukaryota; kingdom Metazoa; phylum Arthropoda; class Insecta; order Orthoptera; family Gryllidae; genus Gryllus; species Gryllus bimaculatus. The sequence goes on from BOPP01000138.1 coordinate 2,810,364, forward strand.
CCGCCACCGTCGCCGCCGCCGCCGCCGCCGCCGTCGCCGTCACCGCTGCCGTCCGGTTATTGGGCACGAGTCGCCCCTCGTGTGCGCCAATTTCGCTCTTCGGTTCGCGTTTTGGTCTTCATATGTGCCGTGCGTAACGCGATTGTTGGGCGATTAGCTGCAGGTGACGCAGTTTATGCGATGTTTGTGGACTGATCGGACATCTCGTTGTCGTGAAGAAGTCACGGGTTTGCTGGTTACCCCTAAAGGTATTTCCCCCATAGGTACATTACTTCTGCTCACGACGTCTGGAGTATGTGGCGGTAGAGTAGTGCATACCTGGCGTGAGGAGAGAACAGGTGTGAAAAGGAAAATATTGCGCATATTCCGTGACCGTTTTTTAGGGTACCACTCGTGCATTCACCTGGTATTGTGTAGAAACCAGAGAACTATTAACGATCAGAACAGTCGACCACTATTATTATCCTTAGACAATGGTAGAATTCAACCTACATAGGTAACTAGTGTCAAAAATCCACTACCGTTGGATTTCGAAACGTAGGACCCTCAGGTCAACGTTGATGCCGATGAGATTTCGCAGTTCTGAATGCAATTCGAAGTCCTCCATCATGACGTCACGGCGACGTTGGCACGTGAACGCCAATTTCGATTTTTGCATTCCGTTTTCGTCTTAACATTTTCTGTGCGTAACGCGATTGTTAAGCGATTGACTCCAGGTGACAGAGTTTATACAATGATACCCGTCTGTTTGAACATTCGTTATCGTGAATACCTCCATTGTGGAATGGATGGAAATGGGGTCTGTGAAAATGTGTGCTGGCCTGTGTGTAAATTTGCACGTTCGATTCGAATGGTGTTTGTTGGCATTTGGCAGAAAATCACGTGTTTTTCGTGTCTATTTAATGTAATATTTTAATCGTTAGGCGCACAGCCTAAAAAACTGAGATTGGTATCGGATCTATAGCTAACAATCTTTTTTAAAGAGGTTGGTAAGTTTTGAAAATAACTAGTAATTTGAATGTAATTTTCCTGACAAGATTGAGTCCAGAATTGAAGTTTTAAAACATAGTAATAATAGCACAACATAGTAATAATACAATGAAAACAAAGGAGCAGTGATTATCTTTTGATTTTTATCATTTTTTAAATTCAAGTAGAAGATACATTTTGTTATTTTGGCTACTCATTTCATTATGTTTTTTGTTTTCATACTAAAAATAACTATGTTTTTTAGCAACAAGAAGTTCTGCAAATCTTGCAGGTGAAATTTTGTGGATTCTTTTTGATTTTGCCATATAGACGATGATAATGAAAACTGTAAGTAAAGTTTTAGATTAGCATAATCCCCACGAGACCGCACTCTTTTAAAAGTCTGCTTGCTCTACAAACCGGGGGGAAAATATTTGCTAGAAGTTGTAGGTTTAGAAACATGTCCTGAAAATAAAACTTCCTTTCGTTTCATCATCGAAACACGCTGGTCGATCGGTCTCGTTAACCACTCACCACATTCCTCCCATCCAACCTATTCTCTTGTTCCAGCATTCCTCCCGTGCCCAGATGCCCGCTCCCGATTCTCGCGACCGTTCGGGTCCTGCCGTTACGCTTTTAGATCTTCGCTTCGATGACAGCTTCGCGCGGCAGCGGCGGTTCGTTTTGCGCAGAGAGATATATATATAAAATACACGCGCGCTCGTCTCGTCCATAGTGTTGGGTAGGCGCCACGGCCACCGACTCCGGCTAGCGGCACCGCCGCGGCACCTGCGTCGCCGGCCGCGGGTCTGGGCCACCGCGCCACCGCCGCCACCGGCGCCGGCACTCCGCCAGCCGGCCGCCACTAGTCCGCTAGGCCGCCGCCGCCAATCTGCCGCCGCCCGAGCCACCGCGGCCGCCAGACCCTAGTCGTAGTTGATGCGCGCGCCACCGCCGTCCAGCCACTCCGCCACCGCCACGCGCGCGCCGGCCACCGCTCGCCGCCACCCGCCAACCGGGCGCTACCGCCACGCGCCACACCGGGCACCGCCGCACCGGGCCACCGGGCCACCGCCACCGGCCCGGGCCCCCCCTCCCCCGACCCTGCCACCGCCGCCGCCACCGCCGCCTCTGCGTGTCGCTTTGCCGCGCCGCGCCGCCGGGCCCCTCTGCACGCGTGCCAGCGCTGCTTAGCTTTCGGCGGCGCCGCCGCCGCGACTGCCCGTCGTCTATTGTTTTGTTTGAGAGCCGATATACTCTGGAGGGGCGTGGACGGATACACGACGAAGTGATTCGAGAGTCAAGAGGTCTCGTGCCACAGTGAAAATTCAGTGGAGTCCAACGAATGCTGGCCGAAGCCTCGGCGCTTTAATTTATTTTACTGTCACCTTCATTAATTATATTTACCTAATTGTCTATTATTTTTTATATTTATTTCCTAGTTGTACACTTACATGCACTAAATTACAACACATGTCAGGAGATCAGTGAGAGAATAGGACTTGTCTCAAATGCGGCCATGTCCCGCTAGGGGAGAAACCTGGGAGGGGAGAACAAGAAATGCGTTCCAAAGTTTATGTCGGTGCAGAATCTCATTTTCCAGTGGATAAGGATTACGGTACCTCTAAAAAATAACACGCATTATGGTGCTAATAACCTTAGTTGTGGACGCGTTGAAAACGAAAAAAACACTCCATTCCGTACCTACATTGTAGACTTTTTTCTTCCTAAAGAATACCTGGGTAAATTCTAAGGAACAAATATATTCTCTGCAGATACTAATCAGTGTCTTAAGTTTGTATTTACAAATATAGTCAACAATGGTGATTAAGTAAATATTGCAAAATACAACAAAAATTACGTTTACGTTGTTTAGTTTTTTTCACTTTTGGATACATTAAGTTTCAGAGATAATGACCGTCTAAAACTGGATTTTGAAGAACTCAACGTAAGACTTTCTAACTCTAAAGATCATTAGGACACATTGCTAATTACGGATTCTTATCACATTCATTTAAAGGCGGCTTCTTTTTACATTCATGTAAAGGCGGCTTCTTTTTTCGGCGAGTAGCTAGAAACCAGTCGACGAATCACAAGTAGTGAGGCTATTTGCTGAGCTTCTTGCTATTTGCTGAGTGACGAATATTTGGTGATCCCCACCGCGTGTCGGTCTTTCCGGCACATCGAAGGAAGTGATCATTTGCTGAAAAAATCAGCTGTTCGGGATTGGGCAAGCAGTAGCCCGCTTCTTGGCGAATGCCGAATATGTGAAGTCGCCTAAATACGAACCTACAAACCTGTTTGAATTATTGTGAAATGAGATGCCCGGCAACACATTCTTGGATCACAAGTTATTTTTTCGCTACTTTTATGTTGCCTTCCAGTAAGGAATATTTGCTATATGTGTTAGCTAAGCAAATCAATAAAGTAAAGTTCACAAAATTTATATCTCATTAAAGAGGTCTAATAAATATAATTTTGTGCCTATTTTAAATATTTTCCTAGAATAAATATATTTTATTTATAAATATTTAGGCTCAGAACAATAAATTTTTTAGCATTTGACCGTGTCAGTACGTTCTCCAATAGAGTATCTTGAAAATTTCAAATTGCTAAATGGTACTGATAATATGCATTTCCATGTTAAAAAATTGTGATTTCCTACATGCCTTCGAGCGTTAAATAATTTATTAGCTCGCTATATGTTCGATAAATAAACTTTCATTTTACAATACAAATATTCCGCCTTATTTCTTGTCTTCGCGCGACGGCCTCTGCGACCACAAAAAGCCTTCGAGCATTCGCGGAGCATTCGGGAGCTCGCGCACGAACGGCGACCAACGGAATATTTCGCGTCGTCCCGACCAACTCCGTTTCCAGGCCGAACACCGCGTCGCGGCAACCCAAAGGGTGTTTTACACACCTTTACGTATATCACTTCGTCGCCCGGTACTTTTGCCTCTCATACACCTCGAAATTTTCTATCTGCAGAGTTATTATGGTCACATAAATTTTCTAATTACAGAATTGTTCTTATCACATACATTTTCACAATTAAAAAAATTCCATTTTCCATTTCAATCGAGCATTAAATAAACTACTAACTTGGTATGTTTACGATAAAATAACTTTTCTTTTACAATACAAATTTGGGTATCTGGGCTTATTTCTTGTCTACTCGGTAGAGTCGTTTCGACTACAAAACGCCTTCGCGCACTCGCGATGAGTTCGCAACTGCCCGGCGGTGAATGGAATATTTCTCCCCGTCGCGACTGCGTTTCCAGCCCGAGCGCCGCGTCGCGACAGCCCAAAGGGTCCGCCTCCTTGGAGGTTCCAGGTTTAGCTTTCGGCGCCCGCCCGTGCAGCGTGGCGGCGTCGCAGCGCCTATTGTTTTGTTTGAGGGCGGCCAATGGCGGTCGTCGTCGGGGAACGCTGGACTGAATAGCCTCCGGAGTATTTGTGTAAATCCCCTTGTTTACGCGCGACTTCCAACGTATCTGTTCCGCGTGTAATTTATACCGCTCTTTTCTCCCTGGGTATGATGATGATGAATGTTGTGTTATCTACAGAAATATTTTTTTTCCTGTCGTATTTCATTGTGCCTGTTCTTTTTGCGCGGGTCCGAACCCAAATGAGTCACCAGAAGCGCAGCCTGTCCGTCTGTCGGTCACATGAAACGTTCGATGAATCATTCAACAGATATTTTTGGATTATTTAAAGCAGACGAATGCTTTCATGTCGTATCAGCATTCACTGAACGTGACATTGGTAATGAAGTACTGTGGGGTAGATGGAACGACATCAGGCATTTGCCTTCGGACCCATTCTTACTGAATCGACTACACAACAGAAATTCTGATGTTCAACATTTCGTCACGCTGGTCTTGAGATATGGTGCTCGGAAAATCAGATTAATGGAGTGTCGACTTCCCGAGCACCCACAAAACGTCGACAAAGAAAATTTCATTTGACACATTATTTGCATTCTCTTCTTTAAGAATAAATATGATTTCTTTTATACATACTTGGAGAAGCATCTACAAGGCAAATTTCGCATATATCTTTCAAATTTATGTTTGTTCAATAAACAACACAAATAAATCTGTTTACTTCAGAACATACGAATAAAATGAAGTGTGTTCAAGCGTTAATTAATAGATGAATAAGAACGCAAGAACAGTATGTTTAGTATTGTTAGTTGGATTACACTGTATCAACATTTCCAATAACGAACAGGTTTATTATTCATTTAATTCCTGAATATTCAGTTCTGAACACTGAAGCAATTCCGCAGCTGCGGGAGCTGCGAGGAACAGCATTTCGGATCATCCCAATCTGGAAGGCAAGCATATTGTAGCCGACCGCCTCTCGCCTTGTTCCGGCACAGATATCACTGCGGGGCGGCGGCGCGGCAGGAGAGAGGTCGCGGTCTGTTTCTTGTGGTCGCAGCGCATTACCCGACGGCCACAACGCTTCCGCTGCTACCCCGCGCGCCGCCCCCGCGCACCGCCCCCGCGCACCGCCCCCGCCCTTGAGCGGTCACGCCGTCTAGACATCGGGCCTTTGCCAACCTCACATCGTTTCCCGCAAGTTCTGCCCGTTCCCGTCTCCGAGCGACTCTCCTGCCACTCCCGCAGTTTCTATAGCTCGGTCAAGCGCTTCGCCGCCGTCCATTGATTTGCCGATCCCGCCGTCACGCACCACCCCCGCAACCACACACAACGCCTTGCCAACCCTCGAGTCCCCCGCAGCCTCCACCGCTCTCACCGCCGCCGCCGCCGCCACCACTGCCGCCACCGTCACCGCCACCGCCTCCGCCGCGCCGCCCTCGCTCTTGTCAGTGAATCATACGGCTTCATTACGCTCCGTTCTCCGCTGCCGCCGCCGCAGCCTCGTCGCTAATACGCCCCGCAGCTGCAGCCGCGGCGACCCAGAACGCTTTGCTCCGCTGCGCGGGACGGCGGCGCGCAGCCGGACGGGCGCTGGTGGCGATGAGGGCGGCCGCTCCACGAGGGATGGTCTGCACCCCATTCCTGCACGTCGGGCTCAGTTCCGAACTACTACTTTCTTGAAGGAAAAATGATTCGGGAATCATTAATTTACTTATTTGCATATTCTCATTTGATTGTTTGCTTAAGAAACTCACTATTGTGGTCTCATAACTATTTTGTTTTTTCCATTCTTATTAACCAAACTGTTTCCTATTTTATTTTATTTCTTATTTTCTTTGCAACTTATTTTCTTTTTAATGTCCGTTTGAATCACTTATTACCGAAGCTATCTTTACCACATTGAAATCATCTTTGAAACTCTGCTTTTTGATGGAGTTATTAATGAGTGAGTTTAATATCAATTATTAATTAATAAACCGATGAGTTTCTAACTCTCTCACTCTTTATTTCGAGTGTGGATATGTTTCTTTAATGTAAAAGAAATAACGTTTTGTTCTTCGATTATTGTTGGGATGAAATATTTTCAAACATTCTTTTCTTAAAAGTTTCAAAAGTGTTTAGGAATGTTGCATTAGTTGCTAAATTAATATCACCTGACGTCGGATTTACGTTATTTTATTGAATTTGCTGATGTACAAAACGTTGCTATATTCTTCTAATGTATATGCTCTACTTAAATAATAAAAGTATTCCCAAATTGTGTAAAGATGTGAAGGAAAATTAATTATTTTAAGTGTTGAAATGGAAATGAATGTCTGTTAAAGACATGATATTCCACGAATATGATTGTTATCCAGGGTTATTCATTGCATATATTTTTACGTATACATGTCTTTCAAAGAACGTAGGGCTTGTGAAAAGGTCTCTTACCCGTGTTACCCGTCTTGTTACTACTTTACTCTACAGTGCAATAACAGTATTACTTTTATTTGACATTTTTTAAAGCCCATCGCCTCTAAGGGTTTTTTTTAAATCCAATAACAAAATACTCGTACATGTCTTCCGTAATTTCCTCGAGCTGTTGTCATTGGCAGTATGGCAAGCCTATTGCTTTCCTTGTCACCATTTCATATGTCGGGTATTGAACGCCTTTCAGCGTATTTGTCTCTGTCATGTTGACGCTTGTGTCGGCACTCAATTTATCACCTCACGACAAGTGCCCATGTATAAAAGGTATACGACAGTATGTACCAGTTGTAGACACCTATTTTACTCCGAGAAAATAAAAAGTTCGGGATGATGTATTTGCTCAACAGACTCCGACACTCAAAATATACTTGGAAGTCGAAATATTCGCGTGCTCTTTCTCAGTTACCAAAATAATGTGCAATGTCTGCCATTGATAGAGAATTTTATTATATTATTTGATTGTAGTGTGACCTTTTTGTTGGACTCTGTACTTACATTCTTATAAAAAGAGTAAACACAATTATTTCTTGCGTTGTTAACTGAGATACCAAAAATAATCAGCATCAACATTGTGTAAATCCATTTTCTTATAATTCCCTTTTCATGTTACAAGGCACAAAATGGGAACAGTTCGATCACTTTTCCATTCATGTCAATTACTTTCATGAAATCAAATGTTAAATTTTGATTTCAAAAAAATAATTATCTTCTTTCTCACGCTTCAATAAAATATGTGGATTCTAGTGGCACATTCTAAAAACTTACTAATGATATCGAAATTGGTATAGCTCTCAGCATATGAAACTTCATTTCGGAAATCGAATTGGATGTGAGATAGAAGTAGCAGATATTCGGGTAACATGAACTGTACTCCGTGGTAGCAACTTTTGAATATTAATTTATATAGTGAAACCTATATCCTGTTTTATGGACCAGGCGAATGCCGGAACAGTAGCTTAACAAACGGGCGGGACCGCCCGCGAACTTCCCTTCCTCTTCCCAGTCCTATCCTCTCCCCTTATACACACACACATACACTAACATGCACTACACTAGCACACGTGCCGGGAGTCCGGTCGGGAGGTTAGATCTTGTCCCGGCAGGAGCGGTAATCCGCTGGTGGGAGATATCTGGTTGCAGGAAAATGTCGCTAGCCGACGGTAAGTCAGCGCCGGATCTCACCATAGAGCGGAGAAGGATAACCGCCACCTTCTGAGGAAAAAACATTCACTGCACTTACCAGACAAATAGCATTATTAGTTATCGCACCTGGAATCACCAATCAATCCCAATTTACACGATTCGTGTCTCATCTCAACGAACCCGCTTCAATTCCAGAAGTAAAACTTTCCCCGGAGAGTGGATCCATAACCTCTCTGCGGTCATCGCGGGTGGGAAGGACGACACCGGTTTGACCCGACCGTCGCTGCTCCGCCAGTGACCCCGCGAGGTCACCGCGACCCGCGCCTTTGTGAACGGCCATTTCGCCCTAATGAATTGTTGCGCGCGCGGCCGCCGGAGAGCGCTCGCGAGCTATTTTCGCCACGCTTTTGTTTGCCGCGAACAAGAAGCGGCCCGTGGTAACAGCCTGCGTGCGCTGGTGTCTACGCTTGGATCGACTGCTATGGATGCCGAGGGGGAAATCAGGTAATTTGCATGAAAGCACGCACTGCGAGTATGCAAAAAAAGAAAAGATAGAGAGGAAGGGGAAAAGGAGTGTGTGCGGCCAAGAATTGTGTGGTATGAATAGAAAATTCGTACTGGATGTGGAGATTTCACAGAGTTTTATTGTTAAGAATTTCAGATTTCGGTGTGGTTGGTTTGATAGTACGAACAACATTAAAGTAGATTAATTTCCATAGATGAAATTATAAAGTCATCTTTGTCAACTTAGATTTATTAAGACGGCTGATTAATTTCAGTTGCAAAGTTTTAAAATAAAATAAGAATTATAAAAAAAGGCAACTTTTATTTCTGAGTATGGAAATATAGAAAATAAATCTGTATTGATAACTTGTGGCAAGGTAAAGGTATAGATGTAGCAACACACAAATTTTCATTAGCCAATTTCTCAGACTCAAGGGTTCTCTGTTTTATTAACGTTAATGTATTTCAAATGATGTTGGAGCGCGTTGAAGCGTTGATAAACATTATGTATACATACATTTATGCTTATTTTCATGAAATATTTTTTTTTTGTTTTTACATCTCTAAATTTATGAAAACGAGTTCACTATTCTCTAGGCTGAATATACTAGTACGCTATGGATTGTTAAATATGAAAACACAAAGTTCAAAGTAAATCAACAATATATTTTCAGCACTGTATTATAATACATCATACGATCGGAAGTAAAATCACCTCTTTTTCGCCAGGATAACAGAATTTAACATACTCTTAGGTCTTTATGGTACATCATTCTTAACCACTTGGTATCAGCTGCTTTATTTCCTAAAATACCGACTCATTTTTATTCAAGTAAGTCACAATCCCAGCGTCTTCGTTGAATATTCGCGGCATATTTTTTCACCCCTTTAAGAAAAATTTCCCGATACCATCTCATAATCCAATTCGCTTAGGAGCTTCCGAACAAGTTTAGGGGCGGGAATATCTAATTGTAGATGGCCTCGCTGATACTTGAGGGGAATGCAGATTAAATAAGCACAGGCGCGCCAGGCACGCCCAGGGAAAGGGTGGAGGAAGACGGAGAGAGTAGGGGTGAGGGGCTGGCGGAAGGAAGAAATCGTCAAAAACGGAAACTCTGCTCAGAGGCTGCAGGCTGAGAGGGTCTCCAGCCTTGAGGGTCCGTCGCCTTGAATTTCCAGAGCGCACGGTCCTCGGTAGCGCAAGGGTCTGGGAGCGGAGCGGAATTCACAGCTCCGGTATGTGCCTGGAGATTAGTCTGAAATTCAAAAATGAAATAAACAAACGGCTTTACTTGAGAAATAATTTTTATTTACAACTGTACATCCTGAACGGACATTCCGGTAGGGGTTGCGTTTTCACTTAAAATTAATCACCGTAATGCGTTTCTTCTATTAATTCAAAGAAGACAAACAACTCTATATATTCAATTAAACAATAGCATGATTCTTTCCTCATCCCGAAAAATAGGTTTGGCTTTAACTTGGTTCTCTCACGTATTACTAACTCAACCCGTTAATAAGACGGAAAAATCCCAACAAGAAAAATGTCTTTGTATTGTGGTTGAAGCCGCCAATAATTTCGGTTTACTGTACAATATTTCTTAAAATGAAATGTTTCTATTGTCAAATTTTATTGTGGAAATGAGTGAAATAAAATAACGCATTTTAACAGTACCTGTCTTAAGGTCGTTAGGCGTGTGGTTAGGCGGAAGAGCAGGCCCTATGGCCTGAGCCTCGCCATTAATAAACACATTATTATTATTATTATTATTATTATTATTATTATTATTATTATTATTATTATTATTATTATTATTATTATAAGGTCTGCTCAGAAGTATTCTATTATCACTGTAATTGAATTAGCATACACACGTAATCATTGACATCCTTTATTATTTAATACCAAGTGTGTGTATGTATTACATGTAGAAAGTTTGTGCCTACTCACTTTAATATTAATTTCTTTTCTAATTTTTTTCAGGTACACATACATAATTCATCCCATCTTTCACGTTCGGATATGGCAGGGTGCTTCCATGAGGTAACGTACTTTATTTCATTACATCTCATTGGCTGTCGAGCAGCAGTTGCGATTTGCGCGCTGGGTGTGTGAATACCGCTTCCGGGCAACGGAAGCCGGGATGCTGGAAGGATCTTGAGACGTCCACGCGCGCCCTTGTCGGACCCTCCGCTCCCCGCTTCGTCCCACGCCGTCCCGCACCGCCTACTCCATCGCCGTCGGCATCGCCCGGAATTCTAATTACGTAAATGGAGACGGTTTATTATAAAGTAAAGGCGACGCCACCGCCGCCGCCTCGGCCTCCGCCTCCGCAGTCTTCATCGGCGCGTGCAGTTAGACGCGTCAGAGAGCAGCAGCCGGCAAATGAGCCGCGCACGTCTTCGGAAGGCGGAAACGCAAGCTCTGGACACACGAACGAAGGCGGGTGACATCTCGGACACGTTGGCGGCGTACTTTTTGCCATCGAGTCAATTGGCTGATTGTTTCGTGCTTCCGAGGGCACAATCTACTGAGGTTGTTATTCCCGTTAGTGTAGTCCATGTTTTATCACTAGGGTGGCGGTGTTCTTCCCTAGCTGGATGGCGAGATCCGGCGGTGACGTACACGTCGGCTTGCGGCGTGTTTTCTTTCACCACCAGATCCGCGCCCCAGCCAGGACACGCTCTAAGCTCCTGTCTGGATTTCCGACGTGTGTGATAGTGTAGTGCATGTTAGTAGGAAGGGAGAATAGAACCACGAAAAGTAAGAAAAGATCGCGCGCGATTCTTGGTCCGTTTTGTTAGGGCACTTTTCTGGCTACCTTGTATTGGTCGCAGAGAACACGGCAAACTGCCGATCACAACATCGGGCTACTAAGATTTTCTCCTAGACAGCCGTTGAATTCGCCTAGCTATCATGAGTCGAAAATTCTGTCACCGAAGGAGCGCAAACTCTTGGACCTTCCGGTAAACGACTCATAAAGTCAAGTAACATTGAATATGAGGGGAGTAAGACCTCCGACAAGTGATAGCATCCAAAAGCACGCTTCATTCGAATAAGTAGAAGAATATATTTCTCATATGACGCTTACGGAGGTGTCAGTAAGAATGACCACGGATGTCGATTTCTGTTAATAACATAATACGAACCGGATTCCACGTTTATCATTGAAACTGACAAAATATAGCAACGCAGGGAACGAAATTTGAAGATTCGTAAATATTTGTTAGTCGAAGGGTTTGAGTTTTCGCGTGCGTGGAATTAATTAAATACCTGGATACAAAAACGAATATGTTATTTAACCTTCGTTAAAAATTTTAATTTTGCCCCAATGATAATTGAACAGTTATTAAACCGTATTTATTAATTAATATGCGTAGTTTTAAACGCACTTTTAAATCAATAGTCCATTGCGTATAGTTCATCGACTCTTATTGGAATGTCGTTTAAGTTTCGTAAAGCAATATATCCATGTTTTCTTAAGTAAATTGCAAAAGTACTCAAGATTTTGGCTCTACGACATTCACGGGACAGAAACAGGCATCTTTAAGAGAGGGTGAGGCAGAGGATGAGTCGAAGCCCGCGGCGTCATTCCACAGCAAACGCACTCGGCCGTGGAGTGGGCGTGATGAGTTGACGACGCGTGGGCGCCGGTGTCACTGCCACGGCCATCCACGCAAGAGGAGTGAGGGACAGAGAGTGGGTGTGGAGAGGAGGCAGGTGATGTGAAGGATGCGTGACCGCAATGACACAGTGATGGTGTGGTGTCTAAATGATGACGCAGACTTGGGGCGTGGGTTTTCAAATGGCTTAAAATTAACAGAATATGCTTTATGAACGTTTATTTTGAAAATCATATTGCCTTAATTTGCTTCCAGCTTTAATAATGTATGTTGTGGATCATTAATGTTATACCTCTCATGTTCAACGTAATAGAACATTTTTCAATTATTCACCATTACGAAAGAAATGCACTTACGTTGCTGAGGGAGATGAGGGGAGATTGACGTGCGTAACAGAACGTCAAAAATGTCACCTTATATCTGGTTGTCTGTCTGTTACGTGGGTATAACTACTAATAATATAATACTAATACTAATTACTACAACTACTTACAATTAATAATGGATATTACTACTTACAACTAATAATAATGATAGTAATATTAAAAATAATAATAATAATAATAATAACCACCTTGTTTTATTTCTTTCTTATAGTTAATTTACCAACGAGATTAACCTATGTTTTGTCATAAGTAACATAAGTAAAATCAATAAAAATAGTTTAAGATAATTCCCATAAAGTTGACATTGTTAAAACATTACGATCGGTACTGAAGCACGAACGATTTAAGAGTAGTGTTCTTAGTCATTTTACAAAAAATAACTGAACCTACGACTCAACAGGAAATATCCTGGTGGTTGGTGAAACCTGTAAGGAGAGAACTGAGTTAGCCACCGGCGTGGGCAGCGTGAGAGCGGGGGTGGCAGAGGCGGCGTGGGCGGCGTGGACGACGTGGGCGACGGGCGAAGAGGGGCGGTGTAGGCTCGCCCCCAGGCCCGGAGCCGGCAATATCGCGCTCTCCTGTCGTCGGGGAATGTTGATTACGACGTCACGACCGCCGCTCGGGCACCGCCCGCACCGCCACCCCCTTCTCCTCCCCCAGCCACCCACCCGCCTCCAGCAGCGGAGTTAAATATGGCGCCGACATTGAACTTCATTATAAAATTACGACGCTACTAACCATGGTTGCATTAAAAGCCCTCCTTAGTCTTACTGCCTCGTAGTGTTGTTATAATTAAACAAACAGCGGCCGAGGAATGTGAAATGAGTACGGTGGCGCGGGCGAGGGCTTCAAAACTGTCGCGCGGTCCTTTCTCATTACGCCACCGGCTGCCTCCTGCCGCCGCCCCCGCACTGCCGCCCTCGCCCCGGCCGCCGCCCGCTGCGAGGCGGCGAGTCGCGCGCTTGTTTGAAAATAAACCACCAGACGGCGCTGGCGACTTCGGGCGCGGCGAGGCGTATGGAAATGAGAGGCTTGTTTCTGTTTGTACTGGTGTTATGGAAAAGCGCCCCGCAAGTGGCCTTACAATGCGAAGAATATGAGAGCAAACCATGCTTCTAAAATGTGTGTTAACTTTTAACTGTGTCTCGTCAACCTATACTTATTTTTTTGAAATTATCATGCTAATGTTTGTTTATTTATTTAAGATCTCTAAATTAATGAATACATATTAATTGATATTTTATCTACACAATTGGGCTTAGTTCATTTTTTTAGTTCATTGTTTCGATTTTCTGAATTCTTATTTTTCGGTGCGAATAAAAATGTACCTGACTACGTGATATGTTTATTTTATTTTTGGTCTCTCCAGTGTCAATTCCTTGCTTAGCCCCAAGCGTTCCAGATAAAACGCATCTACTACCGTTCTTCGTCCGTCAGTTACGACGCACCCCCGGGGATTACGGACGAAATAATTAGACGTGAAATATCGCGACAGGTAGAAGCGTAACTCTCCAGAGGGCCGCAGTGCGGAGGGGGACAATATCAGAAGGCGATGCGGATCTGCGCGACCCTCCAAGCCCGAGATTACGGCCCCCTCGTACGTGAGTGGCTCGTCCCCCCGCCCCCCCATCCCACCACTGCCTTCCCTGGACCCGATCCGCTCATACTCCCGAGGATTTCTATGTCGTATCGTCCTTCCTCTCCGCTCTGCCTCCCCTCCCCCCCTCTCTCTGTCTCTGTCTGTCTGTCTCTCTCTCTCTCTCTCTCTCTCTCTCTCTCTCTCTCTCTCTCTCTCTCTCTGCATCTATTTCGTAACTTCCCAGGAACTACATAACTCAACGAGCGCATTTCGCATAACCGCCACTTCTCTATTCTCGTTCATATGGCTTCCTCTCCTTTCCTCTTTCTTGTTCATTCTCCATTTGGTTTCTCACTGCGCCTACCGCGCTTATACCTAATCCACCAACCTCTTCGCTTTTCTTGATGACATTTAACTGAATATATATCGTGTTTCCTCCCCAATTTTGGGCCTTCGCTTTTCATTGGCCGAAGTTGCTCTTAATCACAGATATCCTTTGCTCACAAACTTCCATCCTCCATTGTTTTATCACCGTAGAAATCAACGCAACCTAGTTACCAAGTAACGACCTTTCAAGATATCTACAACCACTCTACGTAACTACCTTGTACCTTCAACAGCCTCCCCACCTCCTCCAACAATCGCAGCACTATCACTAACCATCCACCTTGGACACTCTCGTGTCCAAACACTGCGCATACCCCTGACGGTCTCATCTCTCAAAGCGTTGCCTTCCACGCACCAGAACGTATCGCTACTCACGGCGCGCCCTCGCGTGCTATCTCCGCGCCACTGATACCTCCCTCGCGCCCTCCGCACTCCAGCGCCAGACCGCCAGGGGTCAAGGGCCGAGGCCCGCGCCGCCGCATATTGGTATTCTCGGTTGTAATACGGGGACTCGGCGGACTAAATGGCATTACCGAAATGGGAACCGGAGGCGGCGGCGGGCCGGCGTAATTGTGTTTCTAACACTGCGGGGCTGCTAAGATCATTTCGTGGGTGAGAAGGGGCGCGCCGCCACGCCGCCTCCGATGGCCCGTTGCCTGAGGTACTTCGGTCGCTGCGCTCTCAGCCCTCAATTTCCTGCCCCGCTCTGTCCTGCCTTGTCCTGCCTTGTCCTGTCCTGTCCTGTCCTGCCTTGTCCTGTCCTGTCCTGCCTTGTCCTGTCCTGCCTTGTGCTGTCCTGCCCTGCCCTGCCCTGCCCTGCCCTGCCCTGCCCTGCCTTGTCCTGTCCTGTCCTGTCCTGTCCTGTCCTGTCCTGCCTTGTCCTGTCCTGTCCTGTCCTGCCTTGTCCTGTCCTGTCCCACCTTGTCCTGCCCTGTCCTGCCCTGCCCTGTCCTGTCCTGCCTTGTCCTGTCCTGTCTTGTCCTGCCCTGTCCTGTCCTGTCCTGTCTTGTCCTGCCCTGTCCTGTCCTGTCCTGCCTTGTCCTGTCCTGTACCACCTTGTCCTGTCCTGTCCTGTCCTGCCTTGTCTTGTCCTGTCCTGCCCTGTCCTGTCCTGCCCTGTGAGGTGTGACGTGTGTCGTGTCCCTCTGCGCCCCGTGTAGCCCCGCCCCTCTATTCCCCGTCCATTCAATCCCTATTCTCCACTCCACCTTTTTCCCTCGCTTATCCCCAATCCTCACGCCTCCACTCCTATCTCCCTCTTCTATCCTCCACTCCTCACCCACCTTTTCGTGCTCTGCCCTCACTCCCAGCCTGGCTCTTGCCACGCCACACCCTTTTTTCTTCCCCGTCCACCAGCTCTGCTTCTCCAGGCCCGCCCCGCCTCCCCAGACTCTGTATCTCTTAACCCTTCTCAGCCCCCACCGTCCAACCTAGCCTGGAGCGTCTTCAGCCACGGCGCGCGCTGTCTTAGCCTGGACTAGCCCATGGCCCTTTCGCCAATTAGGGTTGTTACGGAGTAGGGAGTAAACTTCGCACCGGCCCCCTTGCAAATATATTGGGTGCTTGGAATGGGTCAGTCACCTTAGTAATAGTCCGGATTTCTTTTGTTGAGACTAAATATTATATTACTGATAATAATAATGATGATGATAATGATAATAATGATAATAATATTAATAATAATAATAATAATATTAATAATAATAATATTAATAATAATAATAATATTAATAATAATAATAATATTAATAATAATAATAATAATTGTAGTGATAGTGACTTCTAAAAGTTTTCAAAGAGTATTGCAGTAGTAAGTGTGCAAAAATAAGATCATAGAGAACTTATATTAATTTAAAGAATGTATGAGAGAACGCACTTTCATTATATTTTGGGGTAAAAAAAAGACGCATACAAATATTGCATTGCTAGTCTCATCGAATGAATTATGTAGTTATTAAATAGTTCCAACGTCTGATCCTTCCACGATGTTGAATCTCTTCCTTCCACTCCTCCAGCGCAGTAGCAAATGTGAGCGGGCGGTGCGAGAGAGCGGATTGGCGGCGCATAAACAACTCCCGCAAGTCCGCTCTGGGCTCTTCTTGCGCGCTCTGGTGTTTACTGCGGGAAGTCCACCCGCATCGGGCGCTCAACCGCCCGGCGCGGCGCTGCCTGCAAAGGTTAACTCCCCCCGTGGCTCCGGGGCAGCAAAACAACACAGAGCGCTTGGCCGGCACCCGCCACGCCACGCCACGCCACGCCACGCCACGCCACGCCACGCCACGCCACGCCACGCCACGCCACGCCACGCCCGCTCTCCCCCGTGTTCGGCCCTGCGCCCGCCACCGCTAGTAACTGCAACGCGTCCGCTTAGATCCTCCAAGCCATTGGGTTTCTTTCGCAATGGATCGGTGTAAGATTCGGCTTTCGCTATGGTCTCATGTGCATTAGATTTGGGCCATGCGCAAGACTGGCATATCATTATCACATTTTAAATTAATTCAGTTTAAGTGCTTCTCTTGACCTTTTTTTTTACTAAACACTCAGTTTGATGATTTCTTAGATTCCGTATTACTATTTTTTGTATTATTTAGTATTTTTTTGCCTCCCATCTTTTTCTCTGATGTTATCTCTATTGCCTTCGGTTATCTTTTTCTTTTTCTGCACTCTCACTTCTCTGAATGTTAAGGATTTCATATTCTTGTGTTAATTTTCGTTGTTTAGGCTAGGCTTCGTTTCATATTCTTTCTCTGACTCTCATTTACTTTCTCATTTTCCTTTTTGAATATTCATTTTCACAATCCATTTTTTTCTCATTTTCTTTTCCATTTTTCTTCTCAATTTTCCCTCACTTTACTTCCAAATGTCTTTCCGTATTTATTTCTAGATTTCCTTCCGAGTTTTTTTTTTCATTTTCTTCTCACTTTTTTCGTCCAGTTTGTTTATATACCAGTATTTTCTGTCCAGTATTTTCCCCATTTATTCCCTTCTGCTCTTCAATGTATTTCACATTACCTGCCACCCCGTCCCCTTCCAGCTCTCGGAGTGCCGCGCCATGTTCGCCAGTCCTTCCGCGAAGCGGCGCGGCGGTCGCCGTATCAATCAGGATGCGGCGCGGGCGCGCACGTGTTTGCGCAGCAGGCAATGCCCGTCGCCCGCCCACTGCCCATCGGCCACTGCCCATCGTCTGCCTCTCGCCCGGCACGGCCGCTCCCGCGTCCGCGCCCGCTCCTGCCGCCGCCGCCGCCCCGCCGCCGCCGCCGCCGCCGCCGCCGCCGCCGCCGCCGCCGCCACCGCCGCCGCCGCTGCCGCCCGCCGCCGCGCCGCCTGTTCCCTCCGCCGCCGACCTATAATTCCCTCGATACACAAGCGCGCCCGCCCCCCCCCATCAAGTGCCCTCGCCGCGCCCCATCCCTCCCCCCCTCCACCAGCCCCTGCGCGGGAGCTGCGACGAGGCAGCGCCGACACCCAGTGCCACAGCGGAGGATGGGAAGGAATACGTGTGAAAAGGGAAGTCATCGTACAAGTGGATGTGACAATCCGTGTGTGGGAGGATGAAGACGCGTAAGGCACACATGGGTGCCACACAAACAGAATGGAAATTGACGGGTAGTGGTGGTGATGGGGGTTTATGCCTGGATTCGTACCTACCTCCCCCCATACTTTTCTTGCAGGGGTTTGATGACACCTGTAAGAAAAGTATTGATTTCTCTTTGTCACGGATATATTGAATTTATAGTGGGGGCATCATTTATTATTTACACACTCTGAAATGTTCAAAACGGAAAATTCAAATTCGAGGAGAAAACATTCCAGTGAATATTTTGATCACTCAGACTGATACATGTTTGCGTTGTGTACCCTTGCGTTGTGTTGTTGCTTTGCGAATTTAGTATGTTCATTCAGCCTATGCTTCAGCGTAAGCGAAAATTATCTTATTCTTGTTCATCAGATTTTCGATTCTTGTTTTATTTGTGTTGTTTTGTCTTTTGATTCATTTATTTGTTTGTTGGTTTGGTGAAATTGGAGTTGTCAAAAGCAGCAAATGAAATTCTATTTTCTTGCTTATTTTGTACATCTAAGAGTTGTTTTTATTACTCGTTTATACTAGTTTTTCGTACTAGTTTGTACTAGTCTGTTGTGATAGTTTTGTAATTTCATTTTATTTATTAGATGTAAATTTTGTTATTTTATTTGAAATAATATAAAAACTCATAAAAAAGATTAAATGGTTTCTGTTTTTTGTGTTTACGTGTTTTGGAACAACCTGAGCCGGTTTGTCTGTGCTAAGGAAAATGTATCAAACTCTGAGTTCTAGCTAGGTGTCTCTGCAGCGCCGCCAATGGAATTCGCCAGCTGCTACTAAAGCGGCGGCGGCGGTGGCGGCGGCGGCGGCGGTTGCGTCACGGCTCGCGACGGGTGTCGGCTCGCGTGCTCGCGTGACGAGCAAGTCGAACGCGCATCTAATGATTTGTTGCCGTTCCGTTATTGCAGGGGACGCTCACACGCTTTGTTTTATCGGATCCGATTGGATTGGATCGCTCGGTGCTTCACGGGGAGCCATGTTCGTGAAGCAATCCACTTTCTCCAGTGTTGGTTAAAAGCGCATTGTGTTTTTTTTTCTTTTTTTTCATTTCGTCCTGTGTAAACACGCATTCGTAATAAAGTATGATTCAGAAAAGTATAAATTCGTTGAATGAACTCTTAAAAGGTGCGAAACATATCGTAACTGAAATAACTGATTGAAGAATGGCTGCATTGAACGTTGGTCCCATATCAAGTAAAATGCTTTATTATGTTCATATGAAAAGCAGTGGATGATTCATTAACATTCAAATTAAAGTGTGCATAAAGAATACGAGTATCTGCGAATACAATATCGGAAATTTATCGATATTATTAGATCATTTTATTACTTATATTACTAGGAGGAAAAATATCCGTTCGTGAGTTGTCTTAAGGAAACGCTCTCCTGATTTCATGTCTTTTCATTTCGTACAATTATTCACAAATATGAATTTAATGATGTAGTATTAAAAATTAACATCTCTACTTGATTCATTCACATCACATATTACTGGAATTAAAAAGACGTTATCTCATTTTCCAGCACTGCACACCACCAACCTCGAGACACTTTGCTCCTCATTCGTCACTCCTATTCTCGTTAACATTCACGTAAATTTATAACAGGTTCCCACGTTAAAGCGTTACACCTTCTCCTTTCCAAATGACGACGCAGCAGATACATTCACGAGGTATCAACGCGTTGACGCTACAAAGGACTGCGCGATCCCTCATTGTTCCAGGCGAGCTGTACCGGCGGCGGAGGAGAAGGAGCGGTGGGAGGGGAAGTGGGAGGGGGCGGGGGCGGGGCCGCCGGTGACGACGCGACGATGCTGTGTCCTCCAGAGCCCCGCGACGCGGCAGGGCGAGCTTGCCGGGCGGTCGCTTCTAAAAAATGAAAGGCGACAGGCAATTCCTAAGCCATTCTCGCGGCTCCCGTACAATGAATGATCCCCTTAAACGAATCCCGGGACAAAAGTGCCGTTTCTCTTGAAAGGAAATCTATTTCGGACCGAAGCGAGCGCCGTCCCCGACTCCATTTCTCCGTGAAACGCAAGGCACGTCGGTGAGCGTGGGAGAAAGGGAGACGGAGGGAGGGAGGAAGGGGGAGAATGGGAAATGTAGTCGCGGGAATCAAAGGCTAGAAGTAAACAAACAGGTGATGGGATGACACACGCATGTGGGGAGGGCGGCGCAGTGCGGAACGCAGTGGGCTGGTGAAATGGAAAAAGCGCAAGTTTCGGTTTCTCTGCGAGTTCCTAGCTAGTGTTGTATGGGATAGAAAACATATATTTGCAGCATGGATGTAAATTACACAACATGTTATTAACGTAATCACTATCTCACCAACCATATCTATTTATTTACTTCTGTTTATTTTGTGTCCATGCACACAATGCTTATTTCGCAAATAAAATATTTTTTTTAAGTTACTCGGAATAGATTTTTCCATTCGCACACACAATTTATTATTTTGGAATTACATAATTTCCTAATTTTAAACAGTAAAAAGAATTGATGTTTACAATTAAGAATTTTTGTAATATATTTTTTAAGAATTATCATTTATAACATTTTTATCCGCTGTCAAAAAACAATGTCGTTAAGAGTGCAATATATTAATATTTTACAATTCTTCCTGAAACTCACCTAGGGCTCTGCATGACAACTTTGCCATGGCGGCAATAGCTCAGGATTTGCAATCCAGTTTTATGGTACTCATGATTAGAAATTACCTTGCACTTGATGAATTGTCGAAAGTTAGGTAATTTTTTAAGTTTTTTTATTATAGTTATCATCATAAGAAGCCATATCTTCACAACTCTAGCACCAAGACGAGTTGGCTCTGGGTTATTCTGAATATGTTTCATATCAGGATTGTGGGATTTCTGTATTGGTAAAGCATTGAATTCTTCATGTGTAGAATTCGAATGTTTTTCCTTATTATATTATTTAGATAGCTATGATTCATTTAATTCATTTATATCTTCGGATATACTACCTCATTCAGTTGCAAATTTGTGAAAACTTCGAAAGATAATCGAATCAAATTCGTTATTTGAAAATTGTATATCGGAAATAGTGGATGACGTTAATCAATTGTGCCTCTTTTATATTGTTATTTGTCCTTGTTATATTTATTTAATTCAGTGTTTCGTAATGTGTTTCGACCCCTTTCGGGCCAACGTGTGGCATTAGGTGGGGCGGCCCGGTGCAGCGCTGATCCCTGCGAGGCGCACAGGGTTGCGTGCGGGCGAACCGCAATGCCGTGACCTGTGGCGATATCTCACAGCGGCCTGATACCCGCCCCCGCCGCCCGCCCCTCCGCGATGCGACCGCCCCCGTCCCCACACCCCGCCCTCGACCCCGCCCCCAGCCCCAATCTCTGTCCTCGCCACCGCCCACTCTCCCCACTCAGCTCCCACTTTGTGCGCGGGTTGCTGTCCCCGCTTCCATTGCCGCCACGCCCACCTCTCGCCCTCACTTCACCTCTCCCTCCCACATCCCTTGTTCATTCCTGCTCCGTTTCTCCTCCTCTCCCTTCCTTTCTTTCTTAACTTCCTCACTAAGGCTCCATCTCCACTCCATCTCCACACCTGCTTCCTCACTCCCCAATATACACACAACCGCGTTCTTCCCTCACTTCCATCCCACCCTTTTGCCACCCCTTCCCTTTCCCCCACTCCCAGCTTACGGCCCTCGCCACTGTTTCCGCCGCTGATACTTTCCTTCTCGCCACCCACCTCCTGCCTCACCCCCTCGCCCGTGCCTTCTTCGTCGTTCTTGCATCCCACTCGCGCCCTCATCAACGTATCTGCTGCCATCACCCATGCCTTCACCTTCCAAACCGCTACGTCCGTCGCCACCCTTCCAACCCCCAGAGTGTGCAAGGCCGAGCATCATTCCCGCACCTCCTGCCAGGCGCTCCGCCCACCTCCCTCCCCCTCCTACTGCCCCACGTACACCCCCGTTGATTGTTTCTGCCGGGGCGGCGCGGCGGGCGGCGCGAGCCTCTGTATATCACGGCGCCGCCGCTTCTGATTTGTTTGTAGGCGGACGCGCTTGGCCCGCGATTAGGGAGGTTCTCACGGAAATTCGTCTTTTTTTGGTCTGTCAGTGGACATGGGATTGTTATGTTGCTTGTGTTGTAAGAACCTCTTTTCAATAAGTATATTAATTAGAGTATTTTGATACATAAATTTTTTATTAACATATTTATGTTACTCCAATTCGTAATAAATATAACTTGAAGGTTTCTCGTGAAATGTCATAGTAAAATGTTACCAAAACTTATTTCTACAGTTGTGGGTTAATTAAACATGCTTTCAAAACGAGTTTTTTGTCACGTGGATTTATTTTACTATTTGCATTCGTGAGTAATGAATACTGAGATTGCTTCTACAGTAATTGAAAATTTGTTCTTCTCTTCGCAGAACTTTTGAATGCGATTTCTATCCAGAATTTTTGAAGTCAAGTAAAATCTTTCGCAGCCTGTCTTTTTCTGGTGGCTATTGGCTTTTTGTGTAGGCCTCGTTGGAAACTCATGAGACATATCCTCCATATTTTGTGACATTATTTTTTTTAAGTAATCTTACTTTTTAGCATTATTTTAAATTTTTAAAGGTTGGATTGTCACATCTGAAACAATGTTATGTTGTTTTAATATAAGAAGTATGTACAAATACCAAGATTTATTTTCGATGGTATTATTTCATTAAAAAATTAACTATTTGGCATATTCATACCGCTAGACTTATTAAGAATGTTGAATTCAGTATGCTCATGGAAAAATAGCGAAAGCCCGTTTGTCATCTTTACGGAAGAAATTTGAATTTATATAGACTTCTGACGTCTGACAAAATCTATCGATCAATCTCATTAAACAAGTTCCAAACAAGCACAAATCTTGAAGATCAACTCCTGTAATAGTCTCTAATTCCGTGTTCAGCTAAATTACTTCTCGTTCAGGTTCCAGCACTTACAAGGATTAACAAGAAACACCAGAGACTATAAACTGATCTTAAATTATAATATTTTGAGCAAAATGTGTTCAGAAAGGGAGATACAATTTAGAGAAATCGTTATCTCAGGAGATCCTTCGTGAAAGCAGAAGGAAATCTTGAGAGCCCTTTTCGATTAATGAGGCCGGAGACTCGGTTCGACCCCGTTAGATTTGAGGAGGTGCGGACTCTATGGAATGATCCTTCGCAAAATAACGAGCGGATTAAAATAGTTGCTTTTATTTTAATATTTAACAAACAAATATAAAATTCTGTCTCCAGATTGAGTACATTTTGTCGAAAGGAAATTCGAAATAAATGTGAACTAATGAAATAGTATTACGTTTGCAGACAGAGAATGAAAGAGTATGTGGTAAAATTGTGGGGTGTATATATACAATGTACGTTTATAAAATAATAGAAATAGGTTCCTTATTGCAAAAATAATTACCCGAAGAAAAAAACAATAATCGTTTCTTGAAATCAAATTATTTCACCTGATTAGCTTTATCAGTATTTGTGATGCGACACGAAAACTTGGGTGTATACATTTGGACACGCAAGTACTTGATTATCTTTGCTTGAGCTCTCTCAGTACTAAAGATTTTTAATTTAGTGCAAGAAAACGAAAAGTAATCATTATAAATAATATAATTAAACATACCTAAAATTAAATCTACTATTACTATTTTATTTTTCTGCGCTTACCTCTTGTTAAATCACCGACCTGATCCTGCATCTTAGAAATCAAAGTGACGGAAATGTGTTCAGATATGTAATTACGTCTACCTCCACTGTGTATAATTGATAACGCGTTCCCGCTATGAGATTATCGGGTCCCTTACCTTCCCTCCACGCGAAGCCCTAAAACCCGCTTCAGCGGCAGGGTCCTCCTCGCAAACGCTATTTGTCGTCTCCTTTAATCATCGGTAACTCCCGCTCCCTTGAGAGCGGAGGGGAATTTCGCTCTGGCCGTCACCCCAACCCAGCTCCGCCTCTCCCCACTCCCTGTCACCCTCCAACGTCGCCTCTTCCGGAGACCACCTCTCTTCCGTCATTGCTCGCTGCACCTACACCATGGAACATTCTATTCCGCAGTGACCATCGTGCTCGCTTTTATCACAGTTGGCTACCGACTTCCAGTTCAGTCGCTTCTTGAGGAATTTATGGCAGAGGAATATGTTGTAAATCCTATCTCTTTCATTTTATTATTTCTGACTCGCATTCTCAATCCACCATTACCATTCTCAGCGTTTGGTTACCAACATTTTTTTTCTTATTGGCCCGAGCTTAATGAGTTCGGTTTAGGAGAACATAATAAATAAGTAATTCTTAGATATTAATTTAGTGGTGACCACGGAAATATGCGTAATCAATATGAATAAAGCAATAATCAAAGCACAAAAACAATTATTTGTGCCGTTTGATTATAACTTTATTTATATTTATTTCTTAGGAATTAACCTTTTTATGCCATACTGGTTGCTAAGTGTTAATTAATTTGTCTTTCTATAAAATTGTTTGTTTGGAAGATCACAGGCTCTGGAAATAGTTCGCTTTCCTCGGAATTTGAACCTGTGAGCAATGGCAGCTCATTGAATAGCGATTGGCGATGGTAATGTTTTCTACTCGTTATTTCTTCGTTGAAATGCTTTGTTTTCTATGTTCTACCAAAAGTTATTTAAACACCCACTAAGAAATTGTCATAAAGATAGTGCTATTTGATTTGTTCTTCGTAGCAACGTGCATTGCATTTTATAACATGGAACGGAAAATAAATTTTTTGTCGGTATTGCGGTTCGTTGGTTTTGGCAGATGTTCTGCGCGCACAGAGCGCAATGGTTGTCTGCGACAGATCTCAGTCTCCTCGTGTCGTTATCGAGCGTCGGAAAGCCTGTCCCACTATTGACACAACTCGTGTATATATTTGTCACGACGTCTGCCTGCGCTATCGAGATCTTCCGACAAATCCTCGCTGTTTGACATGGCGGCTGTCTTCGGCAGATAACGCCTGGCTTTCTGCAATGACGACCAGTGTAACATGTAATGCGCACATCTGGCTCTCCTTCACCACGTGGCTTCTGCAACCCAACGTCCGTCACCAACCCTCTCCTCCCCTCCCCCCTCTGCAGCACTAATGCCGAGCTTGCGTGTGTGCATTGGGGAGGGGGTGACACTGCACCACCCTCATTCCGCGAGTCCCCGGCGTTCGACAGGAAGTTTCAATTAGGGACCGCAAACAAAATGCCCGCTCGCCGCCTGCGTCGCACCGCACCGCGCCGTGCAGCGTCGCGCCGGCTGGCAAACAGGGCGGGGCGCCGTCGCTCGCCAGCGCCAGAGGTATCACCCACCCGCCAACGCGCCCCTTCCTCTCTCTCTCCTCCGCTCACTCCTGTTCCCTTCTATCGACGCGCGGGAGGAATGTATGACCCAACATGGGAAAGTTAGTGGACCGGATGCAACAGTAGGGTAGTGTGGGCACTGGGGAAGAGAGGGTAGGTGGATGTGAACAGAGTGGGGTAGTCGCCAAAGACTGGTCTGTTGGGAGAAGTACTTGGGCACGACACGGCAAAGGACCAAAAGAAAAGACATGAGAGCGTGTAAAAACTACGGGAAATAGTGCAAAGACAAAGACAAACAGAGCTGGAAGCAGAGGAAGGAAAGGGTGGGAAAAGCAGACGAAAGAACAGGAAGATTGCCGGCCAAGAACGAAACGTGATTGCAGGCGGGTCCCGATTTCGGCGCAGACTGGAGCGGAAGCGGAAGCGGGATGCGACCCAGGTAGAACGCTGAAACAACTTAAAAATGTGATGATGCTGGGCCAAGGAGAAGGTGATAGTGGGGAAAATGGGCGAAGCAAATCTGCAGGCAAGGACAGTTTTCGGTTGTATGCTTGGGCGGAGGCGGAGGCTGGAGAGCGCGGGCGGCAACAGACAGAAAAGATGGGGACTGGGGGGGGGGTAAAAGAGCAACCAGCAGTGGAGTCAGTGGAGTCAACGGAAGCAGAAGCAAGGGCAACGGGTTGACGTAGAAGCAGGGACGGAAAACCAGGCGCAGACACAGATGCGAGCGTGGGATGAGATGAAGTCACCGGTGCGACCTCGGGCGAAGGCATGGTCACAGTCGGGGGTGTAGGAGCAGGTGTGGGTGTAGGAAAAGGTGTGGGTATAGGTACGGGTGTGGGTGAGAGTGGGGAGGCGAGCGCGGGAATGAGGGGGAGAGCGTTGGCGGAGGCAAACGGTCGAGAATAACGGGTGCCATGGCGACGGAGACGAGTGGAAGCAGGAGTGCGCAAGGAGAATGAGGGGAATGAAAGCCGAAGCACAATTGTTGATGATGGCAACGGCGTGCGAGGAGACGCGTGTGAAGAAGTGAGAACTGGAGCGTTGAGAACGAGAGCAACGGGAAGAGTGAGGACGGAGAGGCAGGACTAAAGTTTGAGCGAGGGCTAGGGCAAGAACTAAGGCGAGGGCTAGGGCAAAGGGGAGGTCAAGGAGTAGGTTAAGGGCTCGGATAAGGACAAGGGGTAGGTCAAGGGCAAGAGCTAGTGCAGAGCAGGGGGTATGTCAAGGGATATGGCAAGTGCTAGGGTGAGGGGTAGGGCAAGGATTAGGGCAGGGAAAGGGGTAGGTCAAGGGATAGGTCAAGGGATAGGTCAAGGGATAGGTCAAGGGATGGGTCAAGGGATAGGTCAAGGAATAGGTCGAGGGATAGGTCGAGGGATAGGTCGAGGGATAGGTCGAGGGATAGGGCGAGGGATAGGGCGAGGGATAGGGCGAGGGATAGGGCGAGGGATAGGGCGAGGGATAGGGCAAGTGCTAGGGCGAGGGCAATGGGTAGGTCAAGGGATAGGGATAGGGCAAAGGATGTGGCTAGGGCAAGAACAAGAGCAATGGTTACGGCCAGGGACCGGAGAGGACGAAGGCAAGGATGAGGACGAGGGGAAGGGGAGAGGGAGGGAACAAGGCCTGTCCAATGGCGAGGGGGGTGGCGGAGGTGCGGGCGATGGCGGCAGAAAACCCGGGTACGAGAGCGGGAGTGTGGGCGCGGGCGAGGCACGAGAAGTTAGGCGCAGTGCATACACGCGCGTGCCCGCCGTGCCGCGTCGCGCCGGCGCGCTCCAGCTTTCTCGCGGAAGGCGCTTTGAAGTCGTCGCAGGCTGCCCCGCCCCGCCGTCCTCGCGCCGCCTGTGTCTCGCTGTGGATTCTCTCTCTAGTGGCAGACGCCCCCGTCCCCGCGGCTAACGCGTCACGCGCGAGTTCACCCTCGCTCTCGGTATGCCTCCGCGCCGCTGCTTGCACAGCAGCCCCGCGCTGCAGCCTCCTTATCTCCCGCTTGTCTTGGATTGCGGTCGGTCGCTGTGCCGATTCCGATGACTACGATCTTGGTGTAAGAGAAGTTGATATTGGTACAGGAGTTACTCCGAGAAAGGGCCAATACGATCTACCCGTAAGCGAACAAACTGAGTGTACGAGGAAAATGAGTGTATGGTCTTAAACTGCAGTTATGTTGTCAGCAGTGACCATACAATAGCTGTCGAGGTGGTCCCTTCTCATAGTAATCTCTCTATATCGGAATCTGCCTGTGGTTTGTCAGCTATCTCATAGTACGCTGTTTGTAAACTTCCTTTTCTTGTTTCCGTAGGTTAATTTTCTTTTATTGCTATTTATTTTTAGGATGTTTCAGACGTTGACTTCAAATACGTCTGTGCACCAACGTATAGTTATTATGATATACCTTATTTTCTATCGAAACTTGGCGGAAGTTAGTCCCTGAATTACAGTTCGGCTTCGTCACTTTGGTTGGGAGTTTTTATAATTTTAGGAAGAGATAATCGTTTTTGGAGGTTCTGAATCATCTAAAATTATAACTTATTACTTTAATTGCTCTTCTAAGTTTTGTAAAAACATATATATTTTAGTATTTCACATTGAAACCTACTTGAAAAATTTTACATTCACACATTGCAATCAGATATAGTACATGGCGAGACTCTTTGGCGGCAACCGATCTGCTCGGAATGGAAGTTGTGTGTTCGAGTCCGTTGTAAGACATAGATAATTTCCATGTCGAATGCAATGACAAACCCCCTTGGATCCTATAATAAATAATCAGTATAATTAAGCATTAACTCGTATTTGCATAATAGTATAAATTCTTAAACCAGCTGGAAGGCAAAGAAATAAGGAAATTAAAACACCCCCTTCCCAACACGTATGTGAAAAATTTCTGAGAGAAGTCTTTCTTATAGATAAACGATATGAATGAATATGAATAAGAACCAATTAAGACAACTTGTAGCTCTTAATTGTTCCTAATTTCGGCATATCCGTCATCAAGGTGAATAAATTACTTTTTTCAGAATAATTATTTAGGCTTACTTGCAATATCGTATTTAAATGAAGTTGATTGTTTCTCTCAGGCCGTTTCCTTATTTCCCAATAAAAGTAATGAGAAAATTCTTTCGACGAAATAATTCGTTTCTTGTCACCAATATCTTCAAGCTAAAAAACCAATTTAATCTCATTTTAACCTGCAATTAGTATTAAATTGGTCATGCAGTCAAGTGAATTATTGCTACGCTTCCTTGGGAGATTTCGAACCGTTTGAAATAACTTCCGCTAATTATTCGCCCTTGATCTTTGTGTTACTTACAGAAATTTCCGCCGTAGAACGTAAGCGCGGTGCTTTTTGTTCGTGAACTGCGACTCGAAAAAAAGACTGCGAGTGAAAAAGAACGAGGCAGGACAGTCTGGTCTTCCGACGTAGATAAAAAAAAAGAAACTCAACGAATCTGACGATTTCGGAAACCCGACTCTCGTGCTCGTCAGCACCGCGGGAGCGACCTCGCTGCCTTCGTACTTTGGCACATCTGCGGCGGGTGCGGACCCCGGCTATTACGTTCTTTTGAAACCGGGGCGCCTTCTATTCAGAAACCGCGCCTGCCCCGGAGCCCCCGCGGAGAAAGACGCGACCGTATGGCGCGAAAGAAGAAAAGCCAGCGGCTGCCGGTGCAGGTGATGCAGTGTGACCCGGAGGCGAAGGACACGCGTTTGGAACGGAAATTTTAGGGGGCGGTGGAAAAGTCGGGAAACGGTTAGTGTTTTCGTGCGTTGAAATTACACCAGAAAATTGCTGGTTATTTTGAATATAATTCCGATTCGTGTGCGTATACGATTATGTGTTCCGTGGCTGATGCAAACTTAAATTGTATGGTTTCACAAATTTTTGGTAGCAAAACAAATACATTAGAATTACATACTTTGTAGTTAAGTAACTTTATTTTTGATACAAAGGTAACTATTACTATTAATTTTCAGAAACAAATCTAACAGTCTTTTATCTTCGAACACATTTATTGAAGAACAGCTCAAACAATATTTAAGTAATAATAACTAATTCACATACTACAAATGAAATAAACACATACAAAATGTTGTTATTTCATAACTATATTAATTCATTTTTACATCATTTTATTTTACTACTAATTTCCTTTCAACGTAGAATGAGCTATGCCCTTGTAACTGAATTGGAAACATCCTGGCCCATAAATGCAATATGGGGAGATAACCAGTCAGAAAATCCCTTTCATTTTGAATTCTAAATTAAAAGAACATAATTTTACACAAAACAGCATAACGTAATGAATACACAGGGAGATAATATATGAAATTTCTGTATTGTTGTGGGATATTTTATCCAACCGATAGCCGGTGACCTTCAAGTTCCGATCGGATACATTACACTACACACTAACGCACTTGCGGGCTCTTCTGATTTGGGATCATTAGAACGCGAGGCTCTCCGCGACAACACAAACATGAGAGGCAAGTGACAAACAATCATGCACAAGGCGAGACTGAAAAGGATCGTTCAGACCGAAGCGCCGAGTCAGTACACGCTCTTGGCCCCCTCAGCCATCCAAGTTGGCAAAAATTTCTGTAGATCTATGTAATTATTAATATATGAAAATTAATTCTTAAAAATTCAGAATTAATATACGCCTAACCGATTCTACCCGCCTACCCTTCCTGTAATATAATCATTTAATTTACTGATCAAAGGCCGCGGTGTTTAAAGCCCCTAACACTACCGCAACGTTTTCCTTTCAAAATCCCCGCAAATTTCTGAATAAATCATGAAGATTCCGTTTGGGAATAAATCTGGCCGCGTCGGGCGTGCCAGGCCAGCGTGGCCGCCTTTTATTCCAAGGGACAGTTAGTCGCCTTTCGTGCGATGGAGGATGCATCTGCCTAATGGCGCGATTCAGCGCTTGACCACATGCCT
>BOPP01000138.1:2844639-2885794 GCA_017312745.1 Gryllus bimaculatus
GGGGGCGGCGGGGGCGGCGAAGGCGATGGTTGCATGAGGGGATGGTAGCGGGGCAGGAGGGGGCGGCGCGGTTAACTCGCCTCCACCAAGATGTGCCGTCGGCGACGTGGAGGCGTTTACGCCTTACGTCGTATGAGTCGGGAAGTGGTACTCTATTAGATGATGTTTCATGACGCAGACGCTATTGTGAGGCTGGACATCTGGGTGAAAGGAATGATTACACTGCGTCAGAAAAGACAGACTTTTACAAGGATGTGATGACTATAAATTTTATAGAAAATACACAATCTTTCAGGTCAACGTTCCTGAGTACTTCCTTTTTTGTAACGTATT
Source organism: Gryllus bimaculatus (assembly GCA_017312745.1). NCBI lineage: Eukaryota > Metazoa > Arthropoda > Insecta > Orthoptera > Gryllidae > Gryllus > Gryllus bimaculatus. The sequence goes on from BOPP01000138.1 coordinate 2,844,973, forward strand.
TTTAGAAAAAGACAATTAATAAATATCGACATGCGCGTGTACTTCATAGTTGTGTTTCAGCAATTCATCTTCCGTATTTTCACTTTGCTTCACCCCTACGATCTATTTTCATTAACAATCTCATCTTTATCATCCTTTATAAACGTTCTATTCAGTTCAATTTTTTTAGGGTTTTAGCATGTGTTGTTAGGACACATGCTAAAGCTCTTGTAATCTAGTTTTCCCTATGTTTTTAATTGACTGGAAAAATAAAGTTGTCACTGAAATTATTTATCGTGGTTTTCGAATTATTTTAATAAAACGAGTCATTGTTGTTATATATAAATCACCTACGTCTTGGAGTGCCAGAATGATAGCTTGACAAATATGAGAAATCCGACGTGGCACTTGCTGTTGATAGAAAATATAGAATGATGATCGAAAGGCATTGCTATTTTTCTACGCTAGAGATTCTTGCTAAATTATTAAATATTTTTTATACGTGGAAATTACGTTATATCATAATAGAAAGTTATTTCGTTAATTTAAGGTTTCTGATTTTTCTCAGAATATATCAGCTAAAGAATGTAATTAGGTAAACCAATATTAAACACATTCTTTAAATATCAATGTTATTAGTCAATAAAAGTATTAAATTTGAAGAAAACTCACGTTATGCTTGAGGAGTAAAGCTTGAGAAAACTATGCGTCTAGGAAATTCCTTTTGAAAACCTTGGCTTCGTTTTTAGAATCATACAAACACAAAAAGAAAATTCTAGAGGAAAGTCCAGAGTTCATAAAACATTTTTAGCTCTTCCTGCACGAGCCCTCAGCCAGACGTCTGTCGAATTTTCGTCCGTTGACTGCTCGGTTGCGTGACCGCCGCCATTAGAGCTTTGATTTGGAAGATCCCGCCGACGTTCCAGGTCACGTCTGAATCGACCACAACACATGCACGAGATACCTGCGATACGATGCTGTTGGCATATGGCGGATTCCCTGGCCAATATAGAATAACGATGGCAGACTCACAGAAGGGACAATTGAATATTTAAATTAGCACATAACGATGTTGGTTATATTCTTCCAAAAAAAAGGGTAAAAATTCTTCAGAGAATCGGGTCAGCAGAGGATCTCCCCATAGACAGTAAAGCACGGCTGAATTGATGTCTTTCTAAAGTGTTTGGTGGAAATAAATGAATTAAGAAAATAATACTCGACTTTCAAACAAAATTGAAATATTGCTAAGTTCCCGAAAAATTAATAGCACTTTTATTTAATTGACACTATTAGGGGAGAGAATTATAGTGTTAGGGGAATGTGGAGCAATTTTATAAACATTGTGAGTAGTTGAAATTGGGTCTACAGACTTGTTTAGAATCTTCGTTACACAGAAATATTATAAATTTGTAATCATATGTTTTTTTAAAAATATTGTGAGTCCTGTTACATTTGGAGTTTTCCAAGTGACAGCTATTTATGTAAGATCTTATCTGCTTATACGATTTCAAAGTATGCAAAAGATCTTGTGAAGTGATCAGTACACAACGCATATTTTTTGAACACGTTAATGTGATAATGGAAATGTTCGAGTTGTACGGTAATAAGCCACTTTGTTCTTTCACGCTATTCCTACCAGTCCAACAGTTCTCTCCACACTTCGCCTCGTTACGTTATCCTAGGTCCTCACGTTTCCAGTTCCATCCTGTTTCTTCTCGCTCTTTCCACATGCCACGCTATCCCGTCCCGATGTCCCGATTCACCCCGTGTAGCTTCGGATTTTTCCTGATTCCTTTCTTTACGATTCAATTCGATCCTTCAATTTCTCGCTCTGCTCCGTTCTGTTGATTCGCTCCTCGCTTCTACCCGTAGTCCAGCTCCACATTATAATACCCTCCATCCGGCCCCGCTCCTGCCTTTCTCCTACCTACTCAGCCCCTCCAATACTCGCCCCCTCACTCTTCTGTTCCGTCGCTCAACACTGAGTACACATCGACTGGTCCTCCTCCACTTCGTTCCGAATTAACACGCTGGGTCCAGTTTCTTTCTGCCTCCCCCATCCCCTCTCCCTCTCAACCCACTCAACCTTCGGTTGGCTGGTTGATTATTGTTTTCGCGCATGTGAACTGCTACGGTCGTTAGTTCCATTAATGTAGTGAATGTTGTATCCCGAGAGGTTGTGGTGATCCTTCACCGCTCGATGGTGACACCTGCCCACACCTGCAATTCACCTTGCAAGAGATTTCCCCCCAAATTATCTCCTCTTTCCGAGGTACCGCCTCAATCAGTACAAGCTCTAAATACCCGGCTGGTCTCCTGACATGTGTGGTAATCTAGTGAATATGTGTGCATGTGTATGTGTATGTTTGTGTGTTTGAGTGTGATTGTGTTTGTGATGTGTGTGAGTGAAGGGTGAAGATAGGAAAAGGAACAGGAATAAAAGATCGCGCGCAGTCCTTGGCCTGTTTGTTATTGTACTAGTCAGACATTCTCCTGGTATTGAACGGAGGATCCACGGAAAATTACATATCAGGACAGCCTGCCGCTAGAATTCTCCTCCACACAGCGATTGAATTTGACCCAGCTGTAGAGCTAGGGACAAAACTTGTGACGCCACAGTCGGGACACGAACCCTAGTACTCCCCAGTCAGAATCGCTGCAGGGAGAGCGACAATGCTGACTTTGAGCTACTCTTAGCCGGTATGAATGTTTTGCATGTAAAGGTGTGCGGGCGGCAGTCACAGTCGTGGCGATTTTGGCGGAAATTGCGATCAGCCGATGTCGGACAGACAAAACCAACCGATATAACTTTAAACGACTGATGTATTCGGACGCTGTCGGAAGAGGTCATTTGGGTTCACTATGACCTCTTCTGTCCACCAGCACTTGTGGGAAGGAATTCAGCGCATCGGACTAAAACATCGGACGTCCATCGACGGAAATTTCGTCCAAAATCGGCTCTCGTGTGACCACCATCCCAGAGAGAATAGGGCAAGGAAGGGGTTAAACTCGTCCCGTCCCATCTTCCGTCGCGTGGTCGGCGGACGGTCGCCTTCGGCCGGGCTGCGGCGGCGCCTCGCTCGTGAGCTGAGATTTGATGGACGGCGATCACCGCGTGACGACGCCCGTTAAAAAGGGCGTCTCCCCACCCCGCCCCCGCGCTCGCCTTAACGCCACACAGCTGTCGTCGGCTTTTACAGCTCTTCCCATCCCCCCCCCACGCCCTCGCCCTGTCCCTTGGCCGCTCTTCTCCTGACGATGCAAGCGAAGGCGCAGCGGATGGCGGTGGCAACTGGAGCGACGTGCGCCGTCAACAATAAATGGGGAAATCGCAGATAATTCCATGATGGAATGAATATGCGAAAATTGAGTAGCCGCAATATCTTCCAACGAATATTAATGAGACCAAAATAATTGTACTGTATAGTGAAAATTGTGGGTAAAGATAATTATTTCTGAAAATGTTCGAGGATATTGATTCTTCGAACATTTCAACCTGGTGGCTCTAAATTATTGTTATTCTTTATTTCGAAGAATGAACATTAAAAAATGAAATTTAAATCTATATAAAACAGTGGATATATAAAGATATATTGGACTTGAAAGTGTATAATTAAACGAAGCAAAATGTATGAGGAACGTACATAAAAATTTCGACACATCAGTGGCGTAATCGAGAGACTTCTGAAAAGTTTTAGGTATCACGCTAAATGTGTCGTACGAAGGTGCTGTCTTAGGGGAAGTTTGAATAAGTCATTATTGTGGTCAAGTATCAAACTGTAGAAGTATGGGTTGTAAGGTTAAAACAATGTCTACTTTGTGATAATAGTAATTGTTTGCTAGGAGATATACACAGAGGTTTCAGCGAGACGGTTATAGCAACGCGTATTGTGTTCGAAGGATAATGTCTTATGATATATTAATAGTAGTAGTGAAATGTTAGGTCCAAAAGAAATGTTTCTGATTTTGAATTTAGTGGCAATATCATATAGAATATTATTACCGGTAGAAAAAGTGATAGTGATCTGGGACAATGTTGATTCTCAATGTGGTGGTAATCTCGCGTTGAATATTATTAATAGTAGTAGTATAATGTGGTAGTGATGTTGGGGAATGATGTTGAATATGAAGTTTCTGGTATTGTAATATCTCAGGGAATGTTATTTATTGCAGTGGCACATTATATACAAGTGACTTTGGAGAATGTTGTTGATTTTGAATGGTGGTGTGAGCATGTGATGGAGGCGTGTCTCGGGGCAGCGGCGCTGGTGTGCGCTGCAGTGCTAGAGACGCCGTCGGGGCGTCTGTGACGTTGCTAGAGGCTGCGCCGAGCGAGGGTGGCGCCGCCTCGCGGAAATACAGCCGTCTGATTTACGGGCGCGGCGCGGCGCGACCGCCGCTCCGCGCAGCGCCCTCTTTGCCCAACTTTGGATCTTTGTGCGCTGCTCTTCCGCCAGCGCCGCCGCTTCCCGCGACCAACGAATAAACACGGCGAGTTATGAAAGCGCGCCGCGGTACCGTATTCGGAGGCCTCTGCGACTGCAGCGTCTGCGTTGCTCTGCGGCAAACGACGATCCTTTCCCCCTTCTGGCCACCGCCGCTACTAACACCATCGCAGCCTCCATCGCCTCCGCCTCCGCCACCGCCACCACCTGCACCTCCGCCCCCCGCCTCCCGCCTCCGACTCCGATTCCCGCCACTCGCCTCCGCCTCCGCCTCCGCCTCCGCCTCCGCCTCCGCCTCTGCCTCTGCCTCCGCCTCCGCCTCCGGCACCGCCACCGCCACCGCCACCGGTTAGGTTTCTAGTTGTTATCCTTACTGGTTTCTACTGAAAATGTTTGCTTTTTTTGATCTTTGCATTTACGTAGTACCAGAAGGAATGTTGTTCACACATTTCGCTTTGCAAGCGTACATATAAAATGTTACGTGCACTAACGTGTTTTATATTCAATAAGGGTTATTATGTTACGCAGCAATCATGTAAAGGACTATTTTAGAAGAGTTAGAAGTAAAAACGAAAAAAGAATCGAGACTGTTCTGTCCAGAGAAATAGAAGAAATTATATTTAACTAAAGAATATATTGCTAATAAGAAAGTACAAATTATAATGTAGGAGCAGGGTGAAGACTCAGAGTGATAAATTAGATGAAGAATTTGGAGAGAAAAAAATGGAAAAAGACAGGGAATAGGGGATAAACAGTCAGTGTGCGTGTTGAATTTATTCAGTATTATGATATAGTACGATTCAACATGATGTATTTCTTCAGTATCGTTTGCACACAAAATTTAATGTTTCTAGAAAATGTAATGAATTTATTAATTCTTTTTGTGGATCATGAAAATTTTAAAACTCTTTTTGTGGATATTTTGCTCGGGAACGACGATGTACTAGAACGAGAGGTCACCTAAAGCGTTTGCTTTCTTGCAAAAGAGAAGAGAACTCGGCAAAACATCAGCATGAAAAGCGGGCAAAGGTTCCAACGCAGTTGGTATAGAAAGTGAAACGTGTATACGATGTACATTGCGTAGAACAATACATCAAAGAAACCGTTCTCACAAAGGGAATATACTGTACCTCATGTAATATGATACAGGTGCATCTACGTTCTCAGAAGCATACAATGAAACGTTCTGCCAACTGGACAAGGTATTGAATGCATTTTTTTAATAATCTTAATAAATCTGTAAATAGAAATGGAAACATTTTTATTCAATTAACATAATAGAATTCTTGATAAATTAAATATTTACCCTCGTATATTCAGTTCAATAAACTCTTTCAAAGGATGTGTTTTTCAGCTTTTATTCGTGAATGTGTGTCCATTGCAAATGTCTTTGTCATGTTTCATTTGCGCGATGTAAAAGCTGAGGTCAAAGTGCAGATATTTCACAATTTCTCGTTGCAATTCGAATGAAAATGTAATGAAAAGGAATATTGTTTTGTCAGAGAGAAGAAATATCATGAAGTCAGTTAAAAATAACATGCCTTTATGAATGTAAATGTGGCGCAAGCTAGCGTTCAATGTCTTTGTCGTATTTTCACTGATGACATTGATGATATCACAAATGTGATTTACATGATATACAATATGATAACCATTTTTCAATGTGGTCTTTGAAAAATTTTGATAAACTTTCTACCAATCGAAATTCCTCCCAAAATGATTGAAGTTCTTCACTTGAAACTAAATTAAAATCGCGTCGAAAATTGTTTAGTTATCAAAGGGGAAAGTAATGTAAAGTAGGGATATTCTAGCTACGTTTCGGAAAAGAAAAAATTGACTTTGCCTCCTCCCAGAAAATGAAACTTTGGACTGCTCGGAAAATTTAATTCATTCTTGACCTTAAAATTAAAAATATAATATTTACTAAATATTGTAAGTGAATACACAAAATGTTTATTTCTTGTAAAACAATACAAATTTTTGTTTGAATTATGTAATATATATTACAGCCATTTTCTTACAGCCATTTTCGTAAAGATGTAGAAGACTTAATGTAGCAGCAGTGGAACAAAATACCCCTTAACGGACGCCAGTCTCACGGATTTTGACCGTTCGACATACGTTATGAATAATAATAATATCATCATATATTATTATTACTATTTTAATTATTATTAAAAAAGAATTGTAGCTAAAGATGACTTATGAGTTCACCTATACCAAGAGGAGAAAGCTGTTTTATTTGTACTTTTTCACAGAAGAAACTAGTAGTACGAAATGTATTGTGAGTGACACGATAGACATTACGAACGCTCTTCGGTTGCTTATAAACACCGGCTAACTCATCAATTGACAAACTTCAGTCGCGCTCGATAATGGTTTTACATCAGCGTAATGACGTTAATAACGATTTCGTAACCCTGAAGGATTATGAGGCAACCAGACCGAAAAAAATTAAAAAAATTCATTATTGACGTCCGCCTCTTAAGAATTTTCCAGTCGATCGTCCGTAAATAAAAATCCAAACAAATTACTTTGTGTTGACGATAGCGGATGAACACACTTATTCCAAGAATTGATATTTCTTATTTATATGATTTTTGTATTATAAAAAACGACCCGGATAACAGATGACGCAATGTCTGAAGACCCGTACCTGCCTCGTGCCTGAAGGGTTGTGGGTTCGAATCCCGCCCGGGGCATGGATGTTTATGAGAATCCGTGTACTGTTACTGTTACCCCTAATGTTACAGTGCACACTACTTTACCTTAGTAGTATAAAAGTTACTTTAAATATATTTTTAAAAAAGATGGAATTATAAACATAGTGAACGACCCACCGCAGTTAACACAAATAACAACCTCAGTTGATTATTACCAGTTTTCCGGCGAAAGGACGTAAATAACTCCAGACTTGTTCAAATTATTAGACTAACCTTTTTCGTTGAACGTTTGCATTTATCCGAAGTTTACATTCGTGTACATGTTAGTCATACATTTAAAACAACTATTTTACTGTTAGTGTGTGCGCCTTTGTTCTTAACAACTTAATCCTATTTGGAAAATTTGTTTACCAACTTTTCACATGCGTTTTTAATTTCATCATCACGGCACCAAATCTTCCTTAGTTTGTCCACCACTTCTTGAATATTTCCTTATTCTCCTCTTGGTAATACTCCATACATTTTCTATGGGGTTAAAATCAGAGTTATTCAGTGGCCATAGTAACACTTTAAATTTCTTTCCTTCCAAATTGCTGAAGACAATTTTGTGTTTATGGCACTGTGTTTCATCATGCATAAACATATCATCTTCTTTAAGGAACCACTGTAATTCGGGGGAAAAGTTCCTTTTCAAGGATTATTATTGTATTGGTATTGCCTCATTGTCCCTTCGACAATCTGTAATCAGCCAGGACGTTTCGCAGACATCACACGGCGTTTCTCTCCAATTATATCGTGGAACTTAGGAAAGACATGTTTTAATCTAATTATATGAACACGTCTGTATAATAAGGACTAGGCAACCCCTTAGAGCACTAGGTTCCCCTGGCTTTGACTTCTAACATCGAAATGTCTTCTCCCCCTCTCCGCCTCCTCAAACAGCAGTTCGATTCGGCTTCCCCCATCCCCCCCCCCCCGAACATGCGCCGTGTGGCGCCCCTCATGCGGGAAACGAACGGCGCCCCAGGCGTCGCGATCGCCGGCGCTTGTCTCAGCGGGAAAGGGGTGGGGGGATGGAGGGGTGGAGGGGGAGACGAAGACAGACGAAGCGCGGCACGACGCCGCGACGCCTCGCTCGCGCCCGCAGCGCTCGGGCTGGCAAAGACGAAGTATAATTGATCGACTCCCAGGCAACGGCGGGAGTGGGCAGAGGTGGACCGCACAGGGCCAAAATGTTCCAAGAGGTGCAGGTACAAAAACAAATATATAATAAAATAACCCAAAGGACATAGATTGGAATTTGGTGATTACGTTTTAAATGGAAGGCAGTCTTGGGGATGATAAATGGAACTGAAGAGTGACGGCTAAACATAACGAGAGTCACCTTTTCCTCATACCTGTTATACACTGCATTATTTTTTTTATTATTTCTTTATTAAACGTTTCTTCGAACGTTGGTTTTATAAAATACAACTTTCACACGGTCAAGTTAGGGATTGTATAAAAAAATGAAAAAAAAAACATATCCTTTGTATTTTCATTAACTTTGCGCAACAATCTATCAGCATTTGTTAATGTCGTACTCGGCAACACATCTGTTGAGAGAAAAGTGAAGATAAAAGGATAACAAACTGTCTCATATTTTTGTCCGGACATAGGTTAGATTGGTTTACTCTTAAGGGGATAGAATGAACGAGCATAAAAAAGGCGAAATGTGTTGGCTGTGAATGGTCAAGAGAAAAGTGTTTTCGAAAGGGTATGAGAAGTACTCTCACATGAAAATTGTCAACGCCCCTTTTTATTATAACCGCAATGAAATTCGAGAGGCCGAAGTAGCAGTGTTAGTACGCAGTATTTCTCTCAATGTGCAGTCCAAACACTATACGAATTATTTGACTGTGTACAACACACTTGTTTATAAAATGTTATATAAAAATATGTGTGCACGTTTCATAAAACTCGATTTGTAAAAATATGACTCTGACCAACAGGTTTTATTGCCCAAACTTTAAGTCATGAGGTTAGAAGTATCTATTCGAATCCTAATTACCTCACAGTTGCCTCTCCTGCATTGCTGAGCAGGAGGGCCTGGGTTTGGTGTCCCTGTGTATAACTAGGTTTAATAGGTTCAACCATTTTGTGGAAAAAAATAAGAGGTAGTGACAAATGCTTTTATCCGTAGCTTCTCTTATCCGTAATTTCTCTTATCAAAACCAGGCGAATATCGGAGAATCACCCTAAGAAAAGGACACTGACAGAGCGTGATATTTTCTTCTTCATCCGTATCCTCTCTGCTTCCCTCATACACACACACACACACACACACACACACTCCCTCCCACACACACCGTCCCTCCCTCAGGCCACATGCACGTACCCGCACGCACATACAGGCACACACACATGATTCTATCATACACGTCGAAGGCCAGTTAAGAGCTTAGAGCTTGTCCGTCACAGCTGGGTCGGTGCCCCACTGAGGGCACCGATAAACTACTTTAATGTCGGCACCGTACCTCACGTTTCACCACCCAGAATATACCATGCGCTACACTTTACTAATAATTTCATAAATTCACAAGCCCGGAATCAATTTTCATTTTGTTACTCGCTTTACTGGATCTCTTACTACGTGTTGAAAACCATTGGTGTTCCGTAGAAGAACCCGATGTCGTTGGCCCACTGCGCGGGCAAGCGAAGAAGCCGCGACGGGGCGAGGTAGGCGCGGGCGGCGAGGGGCGAGGCGGGCGGGGCGGGGAGCGCCGGCCGGGGAGTGCGCCGGCTAAGTGGCCCGCCAATCTCAGGGGAGCCGCGGCCCGTATTTCAGCCAGGCCGCCGCGCGGGGAGCTGCGGACGCCGCCGCCGCCGGGCGGAGTGGAGTGGAGTGGAGCGGAGCGGGGAGGGGCGGGGAGGGGCTTCGGTGGCGACGGCGGAGGGGCGGCAAGTGGCAGTAAAGGCGGAGCGGACCATGAAGCCGGGACTCGGGTGAGAGGCCGTCAGTTGGGTGCAATCGTTGGGTGCGGTAACGAGTGGGTGGGTACTGAAAACACTGATGGGGGCGTTTTAGCGGTAGTGCTGTGGTGATGTGGGAGATATTTTGCTGGTGCTGCAAGTAAGAATTTCCCTGGTACTGAGAGGTGTTGGCGATTAGGAATCGGTTGTGAGTTGCAGGTTTCTTGAGATGATTTTGAAAGTATATTTACGACGTTTTCGGACTGTTATATAGATGTCAATGATGTTTCGAAGTGTGATGGACATGATTGAAATGATTACACAAATTTCGGGTGCTCAAGAACTCTCCGTTTCTTGCGGTGAGTAAGATAAAATATAATTGTCCGAAAAATGATGAAATGATTTGCTGAATTTTGAATTCGTGAGCAGTAATTTTACCGACTGGACAGTTTGTAATAACAATATACGTAGCACAGCAGATAGACATGTTCACGAGAAAAACGGAAAGAGTTTAATTAATGCTTCAATAAATATGACTACACCAGTCGTGAAATTCCAATCGTTGCTGCGGTAAGGTTCAAATCAGTACCAGATTACTAATGTGAAGGATAAGAAGAAGGCGACAAATGGCAGAACTTAAAAAAAAATTCTTAGTGGTTGGGGCAGACCATAAATGTAATTTGAGCTAACAGAATGAGTTAACTTTCTATTATCCCTGGAATCCCGGTCATTCATCTATTGCTCACACGCGTAACATATCGAGCAACGACGTTTCCCGCCCAAAGTGCAGGAGACGTAAAACACGAGGGAGGGCGCTGAAGGAGCCGGAGGGCGACGGAGGGCGAGCCGGGGGCGGAGCACGGGGGATGGCGGCGGCCGCGGGTGGCGGTTTCGGACGAATGGGTACTGTCGGCGGCGCCGTCCGCTAGGTGCGCTGCTGACGGCCGCGCCGATAAGAGGCGACCCTCTTCTGTTTTACGGCGGCTCAGCGATAACCCTCCTCCCTGGCGTTCATCCGAAGCTCCATCGGGGCCGGCGGGTGGGAGCGGGGGCGAGTGGACGGTGAAGGAGTGCAGGGCGGCGGTGGAGAGTGGCGGAAAAGGCGATGTCTGAAGAATCGACGGAGCACGCAGTGGAAAGGCGGATCCGAACACTGTGGGTGTGGTCGGTGGGTGAGACTGTAAGGGCACTATTGGAATGCCAGGATAAATTGGTGAATTCGGCTATTTGGAATGCACTGTGGGTAACGTACACTTGCCGACAATAAGGATATTGAAGCTGTAATCTGGTGAGATGGGGAAAAATAGGGACTAGAGATGGTGATAGTTTGAGATGGATATCTAAGGAGTCGAATAGGCCGAAAAAATTATTGGTAAAACCACACATAACGTGGTTGATGAGGATATTGAATTTGCTGATACGGATATTGGCCTCGAGGGAAGGATGCATTGTTCAAGTGAATTACAAGGTTGCTGGGTGTGAAAACCAATGTCAAGTAAAATGTGGAGCCCGAAACGACAGCTAGAGGCAGATTAAATAAACCATTAAATTGTGGAACGGAACAGAACTGACATGTAAGGAGACCCCCATGTGACCCGTCTTTGAAGGAAGAAGAGGAAGGCAAGTTGAGGGAAATGGGAATCAAATGGTGAGCGCGGAGGGCGAGAGGAGGCTGCGAGAGGGCGGCGTAGCCCTGGAGTGGCCGTGGTTTATTTGGGGCCCTCGGCGCGCAGCGGAGCCCCATGGCGGCGATCTGCCCTGGAGATGGACGCCTCTTTGATTCCGAGGCCGCTCGCGACCGATGCGCACTCGGGCAGCCCAAACGCCGCACTCCTCGGCCTTTTACTCTTTGCCGTTCCTCCTGTGCAACGTCTGTCTCTTTCTATCCGCTTTCCGTCGGTGCTCTTCTTTCCTTCCTTGCAGACAGTGGCGAATTTTTGGAACGAGCAGTCCAGGAACACACGCGCCACGGGCCGTGAGCGACGTTTCTGCGTCTTCTTTGTCCTATACTCTCCCCTGACTTACACTCACACTTACGTGTACTATACTACGGGGAACGGTGATGGTGTTTGTCTCGGAAAAGGCGGGGCGCCTTTAAGGGGAGATACCTGGAGGTGGAATCCTCCGCGTACTGACATGTAAGTTGGCATCGGAACTCACTTCCTAGTTGTGAATGAACACCGCCACCTCTGGAGGTACACATTCACTAAACTAACGAGATTAATGTTCGTAACTCTTGACATGAGCAGAAACGTTTATCTGTTAATAAACCTTCCTTGCACGTGTGTTTCATATTTGATTTTCCCATCTTAACCGCAGGCTCTGATCTCCTCTCCCCACCTCTAATGTTCTCCCACCCATCTCATATTCCATACCTGCATCATTCCCCCATTCATTATTCTATTCTCCTCTCTTTTATGACACTCCTCCACTACCCCTTCAGATGTCTCCTCTTTTTACCTCCCTCTCTTCCCTTATTTTGCTCCTCCTTTCCTCTTCCTTCTCTCTGTCATCTTGTCTCCTTTATAAGCACTTTCCTTTCCTCTTCATCACTCCCTTTCTTTTCTCGCGAAGTGTGTCTGCTGGTGGCGCTCTCGAGGACTCTGCTGCGCGACGCGTGACCGCGCGACGCGAGAAAAATCTTGCAGGCGCTGTCTTTTCTCTTCCGACTGTTTTTACATGGAGCTGGCGATATGAGAATATGAATGCAATCAATTTTGAATGGAATTCTTAAATTTTTGCATTGGGTTTCGCTTTTGAATTTAGTGAAATTATGTTTTGGGCCTTTGGGAAAGTGTTTCTATTATGTAAAATTGTTCTTGTGAAAGCTGCGAATACGAATGTTTTCTTCAATAACGAAAAGCTTAATGAAGATTTTTCTCAGGATAGAACATCATTTTGTGATCATGTAGCCATTATTTACGGGATGTAAATTTTGTCATTTTCTTACTGTAATGATAATTAGAAGTTAAAGATGAAGATAAAGTTTCACAAAGAACACTTTGTTCAATATTGTAACACAACTTAACAGCTCCAATTCTTGGCGGGCGATGGGAAATTGGGTGGATGAAAGATGAGAGATGGTGGACGACACAAGTTGGGAAGCGAACTGAGGATAATTGAAGATGAACGATAGGAAGTGAGTGGCGAAAGATTCATGATGGGTAATGGGAGGTGAGCGAGCGAGTTAGGAAATGAGCTGTAGATGCTGAGAGGCAAGACCCGAGTGGTGTATGATTGAAGCCCAGATGACCACTTGTACTGGTAAATGGACGATGAAAGATCGAAGGTAGACGATACAGAGGAAACGAACGGTGTAAGCTGGAAAATTGGCAATGGACGATAGGCGACTGAGGCAATGGTGACAGACACAACCAGCGACCGGCGGACGACGACGGGCTGAGGGCAGCACAATTGCGTTGCGGCGGCTGAGGAATTTGTGGCGATGTTATTTGAACTTGATTAAACGTGAACTCGCAGTCAGCATGGTCGCTGTGGCAGCCAGCCTTCTACCACCGCCGCCTTCTGAGCGACCGCTATTACATTTCACCACTGATAGAACAAGCCGTGGACTGGAAACTATGCCTCAGGTGCCGCGCTGCGTCAAATGAGCAAAGTTCTGATACGTAATTGTATTTGGTGTTTTCATCACTGAAACTATGCCCAAATTACAGTTTTGAATCCGGAATTGATTGTTTCAACTTTGTCCGATATTTGCTTCCCAGTGGGATTTTGATTTCATTCAATTCCCTTCAAAGTTATAAACGAGATACTGTACAAAAAATGGTTTCTTATTGCCCTCATCTACTTCATTAATTTAAAAATATCTTCAAGACTCCTCTTAGAATGCCTCACCGGCAGCGTACCAGCTTCAGTTGGGTTTCATCCCGGTTCGATTCCCGGTCGAGGCCAAAATAGAGTTGAAGCATTCCTTTAAAATCGTCTGTTTCTGTAACTGTGACGAAGTCAAGCGGAGTTTACCTCTTATGATGAAGGGAGTATGTCATATTTGTCACATGTCTTTTATCCCCCCCCCCCAAGCGTAGTAATTAAACTAAGCCCAACCATGGGGGACACTGCTGGCGTTCCTGCAAAGCCAGACCATCGACCTATGCCAAATACACAAGATGCATACGACTATATCTTCAAAACGTTTTTCCACCACTATTCTAATTTCCCCGTTTTGTCATTCCGCTTCCAGCCTCAACGACAAGTGTCAACCCTTTCTGTGGACTGTGTGACTCATTGAAACGCTGTCAGATTCATGAGCCGCTCCCGCGTCCGCCTGTGTCCATCTCGCCTCGCCTCCTTCATCTCGAGACGTATCCGCCTGCGGCTGCAGACGTCTTCCGCGGACGCAGGTGACGGCCGCATCACCGCACGTCGCGCTCATCTCAGCCTCCTCCGGCGTCATCCGCTGCTTACGCCGCCCCCGCATCCGCTCGAGCGATCCCACACTGTCGCCACACAACCTCGTGTGTCTGGTTGATGCTGTCTGCCTCGGATCGGTTGATTGATTAGTGTTTCCGGCTGCATCATGCACTAAAGTTGTAAGTCCCGTAAGTGAAACGTTTTATCCCGGGTAGGAGCAGGAGTCTTCCCCTGCTGGATAGTGAGATCCGCCACCGATCTTCATGACGGTTTGTGGAGTTTTCCCCAACCTGGTATCTCCCTCCGGTTGGGTACTTCCCCATGCGGGAAAAGCTCTAAGCTTCCCGCCCCGGTCTCCGGGCATGTGTGCAAGAGGGTGTTTAAGTAACGGGAGAGGATGCGACGTGGAGGAGGAAAGATAGATCGCGCGTGGTCAGTGGCACGTTAGTTTGGGTATTGCTCCGGTATGCGCCTGACGTTGATCGGAGTAACCACGGAAAAATACCGATCGAAACAGCCAGCTGTTAGAATTCTCCTCCAGACGGCGGCTGAATTCGACCTTCCTGTCCAGTTAAAGTGGAACATTCTGCCACCAACGGACTCGAATTGTATGACCTCTTAGTCAGAGGCACTGCAGTGACATCGATTGTTGCTCTGAGCCAGCTTGGGTAGGGGGTCGCACAATTTATTTTCATGTGGTAATGCTTTAGTGGTTCATTTCTAGAAATTGATATTACTGTGCGGGTTCTTGGTGAAATTTCAGATGAGCATGAAATGCGCACACTTTTTCTGGTGTTGAGGTAGTAACGTGTGTGTGCGGCTGTTAATTAATTTCCCTCGATGGTTTATAAATGGTTTTTATAAAATAATTTCATTTCTCACATTATTGCTATCATTTTCATTATTATTGGTAAATTGTACTGATCATTTCTCTTACATCCCTGATTTATCGTCTCTTCTCAAATATTTCTTTGTTTTACCCAATCATCCTTGATTTGTAATCCCAGTTGCCCGTCATCAATATATCTGTGTTTTGCCTTCGCTTAAAACAAGTAGTAAATCTCAAGCCTGCACGTCATTATTCGACGTAGATTTCGTTATGTAATCTTCTATTTCGTTGTTTCTCCATTTGCGGTTACCAGCGCCACCTACCTGACATACGTGCTTGTCCATTCACCATCAGCGACCTAACTTTCACCTCTGCTCCCACACCACCCTGCGATACTTCCATCCACACCACTCCAGCCTCAGCCCCAACCGCCGTCCACCGCCACTCTACCGCCCCAGCTCACATCACCATTTCTGTTTTCACCCGACTGAGTCCAGTTTACACTTTGATTCTCGTTCTGTCCTCCGACTCAGTTTCGAATTTCGTGTCCATCTCGCCCGCCACACAGACCCCTCCCTCGCCTTTTCCACCACTATCCACCTCGCCTATTCTCCATCCCCTTTTCCGCCCCCACGCCTAACCACGCCACCACCTGCAGCACTCCTGCCCCCACAGCACCTCTGCACACCAACGTCCCCTCCCCCAAATGTGGTACCCCATCCCTACCCTCACTCCAGTCCAGCCCAGTCCACCAAACCCAGTCCTCTCCCACTTTATCACCAATCTCGTCCCATCCACGAACCCATTCCCTGTGTTGTACCTCGTCTCCAACACTGAACCTATCCCTATCCCCATCGCCATCACCAACCCCGACCCTGCCTCCGTTGCCGTATCCTCCACCAACCACCGGTCTGTTGTTTCTGTATTACGCGCTGACGGGCCGTGCGTCACGAAAATTGAACATAAATTCGGGCGCGGCCGCGCTGCCGGGCTCCTCCCCCACGCGAGGCGCTGGACGCTGGGCGTCGCGGCGCGCGAGGAGACCAGGCGGCCTGGCAGGAGGCGGCCAGAGCGGGGGTGACGGGAAAGAGGAGGTACTGTGAGGCAGTGTGCGGTTGCGAATACAACAAACAATGCATTCACGAGTGGGGGGAAACTTGAAATCCGTGAAGTCTTGGGTGAAACTGTCAAGAAACACATAAGGAAGTGATGAGTGAAGAGAAATTTTACAAAGTAACGTATTTCCATATCCATTTGATCCCTAGTTCTATCAATATATTCCTTAGGCGATTCTCTAACATTCTATGTTCCAAAGTTGCCTTTAAAAAATTGTTGAATTAACACGGAAGTTATTGTAAAGTGCAGAAGAGATGACTATCTTAATAGAAGAGAAAATATTTTAAATAAAAGAAAAGGTTGCATGAAAAAGAAAGCGAGATTTGATTCTTGAGAAGGTACTGGAGCATTTTAAAGAAGAAACCACAGTCATGAAAAGTAGTAAATATAGCATTATGAATATGAGTCGGAGTGAGAGAGCCATAAGATATCGAAGTTTATAAAAGATTTCTTTTCTACAATGAACATATCGAAAAATTCTATTGGAAAAAGCACAGTAGTAAATAATTTGGGACTTGAAAGCCATCCGAAAGGAAGGAATAACTGTTGCTTAGATTGTCTAAATAATACGAATAAGTCGAATAATAAAATATGTTATTACATTTCTTGCGAGTAAATAATAATTTCAAAGATAACTAATTTTGACCCCTTTGATTTGGCATTTGCGTTCATAGCATACTAACGAAGGAAGTGATTGATATCAATTTACCATTGTATAAAACTATGCATCTTCGCCAGACATATAAACATTTTATTCAAGGATAATGCCATGGGTCGTGGTTGCTTGTTTCGGCTAGTTGGGCGTAACTAGTGGGACATGGGCACTTAAGCGTTAACAGTAGAGTGTTGAAATTTAACGTGGGCAGTTAGGGCCGGCTAGTTGGTTCGGAGAGTTGGGCATGGGGAAACGGGGCATGAAGGGCTGAGCATGGGCAGCTGCACATGGGCAGTTGGGCGCGGGCGCGGGCGTTTGCGTGCGTGCAGCGAGGCATGGGATGTTCGGCGGAGGGGGCGGGGCGCGGATGGGTGTGGGGAGGAGCGAAGTGGAGGGGGGTGTCGCGGCGCTCGTGGCAGCGTGCGAGCCTGGATGAATCATTACAGCGTCCTATCTGGGCTCATTAAAAAAGCGATCGTTCCATATTTCACAATCTACGAGCGCGTGTGCCCTGCTGGGGGTGGGGGGAGGGGAGGGATGTGATGGTACGCCAGCGTTTTCTGTTGTAGCCAGGCGGGCATTCGGATGGGGCAGGGAAGGGGTGGAGTGGGTATAGGCAGGTGCGAGGGCAAGCGGGATCGTGAGTGACAGTGAGGCAGAGTGTGATGGTGAGTGTGAGATGTGTGACGCGTGTGTAAGAGTGGAACTGGTGAAGGGGTGCATCTGAGAAGGGTGGGTGTGTTGGGGGCGGAGAAGAAGCGGAGTTTGAGGTGAATGGATACGGTTGAGGGATTTGCTATGAAAAAGTCTAGGCGGAGAGAGTGGGGAGTGGGTGACACGGAGAGAGTGAGGAGGAGAGAGTGAGTGAGGCGGAGAGAGCGCGGAAGGCTGAGCGAGTACAGGTGAGCCTGAGAGAGAGAGAGAGAGAGAGAGAGAGAGAGAGACCGGGCGAGGCGGGGAGAGAACGGGTGAAGCACAGAGAGGACGGAGTGGGTGAGGCAGGGTGACGGGTATTAGAAATGATAGAATGAGGCAGGAAGAGAGCGGGCGAGATGGAAAGAAAGAGCGGGCGAGGCGGAAAGAGAGAGCGAGCGAGGCGGGGAGAGAAAGAGCAGGCGAGGCGGGGAGAGAGAGCGGTCGTGGTGAGGCGGGGAGAGAGAGGGGGCGTGGTGAGGCGGGGAGAGTGAGCGGCCGAAGCGGAGCGTGCAGGGCTGATGGGGCTGAACGAGGATGGCGGGCGGGCCGAGCGGAGATGCGGGGGCGGGCTGCGTGAGCGTGGCCGGGGGCGGTGATGGATTCCGAGTCCGCCTCTGCAAATGCACTCTCGCCCTGCATTGCCCCCGGCTGTTGGACAACGTGCTCTGCGGAAAAATATACTTTTGATATATAGCCACGTGTGCTTTTTGGTGGCATTGGTTTTGCGGACTGCTCTGACCACTGCGTTTTCTGTCTGACGCGTGGAAACCTATGTCTGCATTGCGTTGTTTTGCTGCTGTGTTTTGATGTGGGATGGAGATGGCTCGCTTTTTAATACTGTCTTTCTTTTTTCAGGTGAGTGTCCAATGCAGCAGTTCTCGCTTCTGGTGGCTTCATCCCATAAAGTGAGTTTCTGACAAATAGTTTCTATTTAATAAGTATTACTGAGATTAGTGTGCAGACGTTATTTGATCTGTGATTTACTCGATTGTTTGACAGCATTTTAAAGGGAAACTCGGAATTTAGTAATTAATTAATCATATTCGATATTTGCATGTGATGATAGAATATATTTGTATTTGTTTATGTGCATATTGAACGTTCACCGTACTACAATTCAAATTTCGTTACTTTTTCTCTCTCTTGTGGAAACTCACGAGATGATACATTTTTCTTGAACAATGTTCTTATTTAGCATACACTGACTGTGATAAGTGATAAGTGACTGAACTACGTCTAAACCATGCAGTCGTACTACTGAAGAAAATTACTTCAGTCAATAGTTGAACTTCTGAACGATGGGTGACACAGGTCTTTCATATTTTTGTGATCTTGTATTAGAGAATTTGAAAAATATTTGAGTTGTAGAAAATAATATGTGAACAGACAAAGACGTTTCAATTGTATCACTTTACGACATGCTATTTTAAATTTGAACTTCAATCTCAATGCTTATTATTATGAACCGGATTTCTATGACTTTGTATATTTTTGTCCATTGCTTCAGTGCACAGATAAGTGAAATTTCGTGACATTTGGTTAGAATATGATGCTATACAGATTAATACGTTGGTGCATATTTGTGTTTTTTTGCCGATATTTGGAATATTTCATTACATTGGAGACTAATTTATAAAACATTCTATGTTTTCTTAGAAAGTATTTATTTGTGACCGTTCATTGATTCGAAAGAGCTTGTCAAAGTTGGATTATTTTTTGTTTTCTTTATATGATAAAATACTTCTGCAAATGTAGAATATTTCTTGAAAACACATTTTTTAAACAAGTCGGAAGAAATACAAGAAGACATACAATTGTAACGTATTTCGAAGATAAATATTTACTTCAATTATTTCTCTTGCGAAAAACGGTAGATTATATAACGTTTGCACGAAAATATATATTTCATTCAATCTTTCAATCCACCACTCCAGTCATGCGTCTTCTGAACTTGCATAATTTTAGAAGCATATTTCAAGATTTTTTAGGGCGTATAAATTCTCTCAAAACTTATATTATTTTATTTTTCATTTCACCTATTAGTGCTAAAATTATTACTAAAATTATTGGTCAATTTATAACAATTATTCTGCATATTATATTCAATTCTCAGTGGTTATGTTTAAGGTCTTTAGATCTTTACAAGCTTACTTCAAATTTGGTACCCAATTCACCTCCGAAAGATCTTTCCATCGCATTAAGTTGCGGAAAAAAGATCGTGTGTTACATCGAAGAGAAAAATCCTTGAAGTCGTAATCTGCCACTTGAAACACACTCTAATTTCATCTAACTCAATGGACATTGAGGTGCATTCCGTCTCTCATTCTCTTTGCTTATAACTTATCTGAATTACAGTTTTCTTTTATTGTAAACTGAAGAACTCCGTGACATACCCTGGTTAAGAAACTTCTTCCTAATTCACCACATGTCCTGAACACATTCCTCTTCACATGTAACGAACAGTCCTCAAATCGGCTCGCAATGGAATCTCGATTCCGCGTGAATTTCCTCGTAACCACCTGCCTCTCCTGCCGGTAGCGGAATACCAGTGGCTGCCCCGCTGTGCGCAGTGCGCGGGCAAGAGAGAGCCCTTATCTCGACGGACACTAACTGATCGCACGGCCGCTTCTCCAAACAGCCGCGTCGCGTAATCCATCAGAGCCACTTGCGGCGGGGGCGGGGCGGGGACAGGGCGGCGGAGGCAAAGTGGAGGAGCGGCGCTGGCCCGGATGAAGACGTGGCGGCGGCGGCGGCGGCGGCGTTGCTAGGCCGATTAGCTGTCACCTAGCGACGGACGCCCCCGCAAACGCTCCCCAGCGTATTCCGACCGCTCCTCGCGGCTCGAGGGGCGTATGGGGGTAATAAGAGGGTTAAGTAGCCCGCCCGCCCGCCCGCCTGCATAGCGACCAGCGCGCAGCGGAGGTTGATTTTCGATTGCGTCAGCCTGACAGCTTTCTCGCGAGATTGACCGTGTTATATTCGCGCGCGCAAATGGGCTGCTGGGACGATTCGGAGTTGGCTTGCCCTTTGTTTTGAGAGGTCGATAACCTCTAAGTTCTTGTGGTCTCTTTTACACAGTGTTTTGGATGATACAATTGGATATACTGTTCTGCTATCCTCGGTTTTTCTTCTACTCTGCGAACATGATACTCGAATGGCATTGACTCTAGGCATTAATTTTTTCATATTAATAAATTTAATGTGTTAAAAATGCTTAGTATGACTTGTAATTCATATGCTAACCAACGATAATATCTTTGGGGTAAATGTTGCTATATAAATATAGAATAGAGCCACCAAATAGGGTGTGAACCTATCACGCTCTCCACCACACCCTTACTACTCGGGCCACTCGTGCCATCTCCGTCCGCCCTTCACTACCTAACATTTCCTCCCGATATACTAGATAAAGGGTTCCTCCTTCCGCCCAGCCGCCAATGCCGCCCGGCCCGCCAGTCCAAACGCACTCGTAGGCATGATGGTCCCGCCGCTCGACGTAGGGCAATGCTCGCCCTCCGCCCGCCCTCACGCCTCGCTCTGCCCTCGCTCCCGCCGCCCTACCGCCCGCACCTACGCCCGCCCTCACGCCGCCGCCGCCCCCACCCTCCAACCGTCCTCGGCCCTCTGCGCCAGCGCCCTCCGCCGCGCCCGCTGTAATCGGCCCCGCCCGCCCTCCGCCCTGCCCAACATTCGCCATGCTGCCTTCCGCCCCGCGCTCGCCTCACGCCGCTTCCGCCCCCGCGCACCGTTCACCGCCGCACCTGCCCTCCGCCCCACCCACCCTCCCTCCACCCTGCCCCAACCCTTCGTCTCCGCCCATCATCCACCATGCCCGCCCTCCGCCCAGCCCGCCAGTTACGCCTCCTCCAGCAACTACCGTTCGGTCCGCCCTCGCCTCGGTCTCACCTACCCTCTGCGCATACGCCTACCTTCCCCGCTCCTTCTGCCCTCGCTCCCCCCGTCTCTGCCAGCCCTCCACCCACCCTCCTCCCGTCCCCAGTCCCTCTACAGTCCACCCTCAGCCCCGCCTGTCCTCCGCCGGCCTAATACCTCCTGCCGCTCCGGTGTTTATTTGGGCGCAAAGACGAACGCCGGTCACGTCCGCGGCAAGCCGCTCAAAGGGCGGGATAACGCAATCTGGGGAAACTTGTTTGGCGTTTCGCTCCGCGGCGCGCGCGCTCCGCCTTCGGCGGTCTCTCGGGGCGGCGAGCGGTTGCGGCGCGCGGGGCGGGCGCCCACAACACGACCGAGAGCGAGTAAGGCGGCGGCGTCGACGAGGAAGCGTGTGTGAACGTGAATACGGCCGAGGTAGCTGGGGCGGCGAATTGACACTTTCGGAGGGATGCCGCGAATTTAGGGGTGGTACTCGAGATGTAACTGGGAAGATAGATCCTTTTAATGTATCTATTATGATGTGTGAAAAATAAACAGAGTGCCGCTGGCTTCCTGGCGACTGTGGGTGTCTAATAGGAAAAAAATGCATTGTTGGAAATGCGTAATATCGGATCTAAATATACGTTTTAACCTTTCCGGGTCATGTGTTTTGAAAAATTTTAAATGTTTAGTATTTTTTTATCGAAAGAGGTGGACTTGTACGAAAATAACAAAAACGTAGAAGTATATTTTAGTGGGGTAACCAAATTGGTAGACTTCGCGCGAGGAAGCCGAAAGCTTGACGTGACAGCAGACGAGGGTTGACGCTTAATTCCTAGAAGCCGTCTTAAAAAACATGGACATTGTTAGCTTCCATAAGGCAGCTCAGAACCAAAAATTTACATTCGGCTTATCGAAAACGAAAAGCGCACAACATACAAAAGAAATAATTGTCTGGGCGAGACTACAATCCTAGCTCTAATTGAGCATACCGAGTGTCTTCTGAACAGAGATGGATGCGTTTAGAAATCTCTTTTTGGCATGAGCAGTGTCCGCTACTTACTCGTGTCTCTCTCTACTCAGAAGCACTCTTACCGGCCATTGGGTGCCGATTTTTTCGCGAAATCTTTCACATGCTTCGGTGGAATTAATTTGGAAGTCAACTAGAGTAGATATTTTGAATAATATTCAAAAACAAAAATGGAAAAACGAAAAAAATACGAGAGGAGAAGGAGTTAGAAGTAGAAATTGGTGCAAAGATGAAATGGATTATGACATTTAAACAATAAAATAGAGTTGATTGACAGAACTCCATGTTAAAAAACTGGCCACTATTGGAGATACTGAATAAAAAATAGTCCAAAAAAGTTTAAACATTACATAGCTAGAAAAAATAAGAAATGTTGAAGATTATATTTATCAAATCAATAATAAAATTAAGAAAACAAAACATGATTGAATAGAAAGTTCGCCAAAAAACAACAAACCTCCATAACCAAGAGAAGAGGAACAAATCGTATAGCCAGGGTGGGAGGAGGGACTAAGACGCGCAGGACAGGCGCGACTTCTCCATCAGCCGTGGCCGGTGGGCGGAGCACACCCCGCGCTCCGACCTGCCCCTCGTTGCCGCGCACACAGCTGCGCCCAGCGCGCCTTCACCAGCCGCGCCCGCCCCGCCCGCCCCGCCCCGATACTGCCCGGGGAATATAGATTGCGTATCATTTTTTTTTTCCCCTCTTTCCGGATGGTCCGCGATTTCCCCTCTTCGCCACCGGTGCGCCGCCCGCGCCGCCAGCGGCCTTTCTCTTTGCCGCGCACGCCTCGACTTGTACACGAGGGGCCGCGCCCCCGCCCACCCCCCACGGGGGACAACGATACGCGCTGATTGAAATTGCCCGCTTGGGCGCGCTGCCAGCCGGCGCTTCCGTGGCCGCGTTGCCGCCGCTTCCGCGTTGCATTTGCAGTCACCACCCCACCTACCCACCCCTATCCCAACCCCTACTCCCACCCTACTCCCACCCGCTACTCGCCACCCCTACTCCACCCCTAACTCCTGACCCCAATCCACACCCCACCCCACTCACACCCTACTCACACCCCTACTCCAACCCCTACTCCCACCCCTCACTCACCACCCCTATCCACACCCCTACTCACACCCCTAACTACCACCCCTACTCCAACCCCTACTCGCAACCCTTACTCCACCCCTACTCCCACCCTACTACCCACCCCACTCCACCCCTCTCACTCCATACTCCCACGCCCTCACTCCTCAAACCCACTACCCAACTCCCACCCCAAACGCCCCATCGCCCAACCCCTGCTGTCCACGGAGACTTCAAGGTCGAGGAAAATGGTAACGATAACGATGTTGCAATTGATAAAGATTGGTTGATTTATGTTTATGGGCACGTGAGCTACTCTCGTCATTAGTCCCATTGGTGTAGTGAATGTATTTTTGGGTGAGACAGCGCTGTTCCTCCCCCTCAGGATGGGAAGTTCACGTCGGCGTGAGGTGGATTTTCCCCAACCAAACATCTCCCTCCAGTGCAGGAGCAGGTCAAGCTTGTCATTTGAGGGGGGGGGGTCGCATTGTAGATTTTTAATAAATAAGAAACATATTTCTTACTATATTGTCCTTCATTTATGCTCTTTAGATGTAATAATATGCCATATTATTGTTCAAATAAATACATAATTCGAACCTAAATATTAAAATCAATTTTGCCAAATGAAAGAAAAATCAAACTAGGCCTTTTAAGGAGCGACATGTTCCCATATCCCCTCTCCTTGGACCCGTCAGTGCTCCAGTGAGGCACCGCCCCAGACGGGTCAAGCATTAGGTTTCCGACTGGTCATCCGACATGTGTGGTACTGTGGTGTAT
The DNA here is from genome assembly GCA_017312745.1 of Gryllus bimaculatus. Classification (NCBI taxonomy): domain Eukaryota; kingdom Metazoa; phylum Arthropoda; class Insecta; order Orthoptera; family Gryllidae; genus Gryllus; species Gryllus bimaculatus. Next base: position 2,869,440 of record BOPP01000138.1, read on the forward strand.
ATACGTGTGTGTCTGTAAAAAGAAAAGATAGGACAAGGAAGAAGTAGGATAAATGTTGCGCCGTGCGTGTCTCGTTTGTTAGAGTCAATACCGACATTTGCGTGGAGAAAACACGATATCTACGATTTGGAACCTCAGGACGCTAGAATTGTCCTTCAGGCAGCGCGATGGACTCCACCTAGCTAAATAGCTACAGTTGAGTATTCGCCACCGTCGCGACTCGAAACCTAGGGACTCGGGGTCAGATTCACTCCACGGGCAGTGACAATGCTGACTAAGTTTAGTCATTGTGAGAATGATAACTATGAATTCGATAGAGGAATATATCGAGGACGGTAGAGATAAGCGATGTGGAGTATGGAGGGGATGCTAAAAAATATTTTAATGAAGATGGTCGCCCTGTTACCTTGACCTGTTCAAGTAAACATACAGTACAAAAACACTGATACATTGCAGAAAATATATATCTAATAATTTTGAAGGTTCGGAATATATCTGTCATTTATACTACTCGTATGTGCTGGCAGAAATCGTATAATTCCCAAAACTAAACGGTTCGTATTTTTTGCTCTTTCATATTGTCTACAAGTTGCTATAAAAGTAACTAAAACGAACGTCGGAATTTCCATATTTTCAGTAAAACGGATAATTAAGATGAATTCTTTCCTTAAAAAGCACAACTCCTTAACGTCATTCCGACACTGCAAAAGTTCTTAAAACCTCTGTAACGTTAGGTGTATATTTTCTCGACAACACAATCATTTTTATGTACTTAATATACTGTCTGTACCATCCGCGCAGTTTGTAATTCTGCCCTCCTCCCAGATTTCTTTTTCCCCTAGCTTAGCGACTTTCAGCGGCGTCAGGTTGGCGACCCTGCGTGGGGAGGGCGCTGCTGGTCGCTGGCTCTTCCGGGTGTGCCACATGTGTCGCAGCCGTTTGTCTTGTTCGACGCCGGCGCCGCTCGCGGACCTTCCAATAAAGCACGGAAATTAAGTAATAAATAAATGGCGGCCGTGGGATGAATGGAGCTGCTTTTTCTGACGTTTTTCATGGAGTTTGCACGCGGGAGCGGCGGCGGCGGCGGGGGGAGCCAGGCCCCGCACCGCGTGTACAAAAACGATGTTCATCACAGAAATTTAGGGAGTTGGCTCTCTGTTTGGAGAGAATGCGAGAATGCCCGATTCGACGGCACAGCCAGCTCGCTTTCAGTGCTTTCAAATTGCGAATGAAAAGAAGGCGAATACCTTTATTGGAAGGGAAATGAATAAAATGAAATCCGGTTAGTTGTATGTAATATCTGCTCTCATACAGTCGTATACGCTTCTCTTGGAATATTGAGTAGGAATTTTTGGACCAAAATAAGGCAATATTCCTCGTAAAATACAACACAGTTGAGTTTCATGCGGCGCAATAAGAATTATTAAGCTTTACCTTTCAAAACCATAACTCGATTTAAAGATCTGAAGGTAATAATAGCTACTTCATATCTCATCTCGTCACGCGAAATAAATTTTATTCGTGCCGTAAACTGGCGCGATGGTAAATTATCCACAAACACTCACATAACTGCAGACGATGCCGAATCGTATGGTAACCATGGGGACGCGTAAACAATCTAAAAGAAATGCCTGCAGTTCCACAGGTTTTAGTGCAGATGTCGACGCAATCATAAAACAGTAAAGCCAAGGTCGTTATCGAGAGTTTATGGCTTAATTTAGACTCGCAGTATGAGTGGAATTGGAAGCGTGTTGCAGACAGCGCGCTCGGGGCAATGTACCTGCGGAAAGTATTGCAAACGTAATATTGGTGCCGTTGGCTCTCAAGACTTGATCTTATGTAGATGAGAATTCAGTTCTTGAAATAATATTACTCCATGGGGATTTAGGTATTGTAACCTGCAATCATCAGCAATCCTTTCGGAAAGGAAATGAGTACTTCGTTTTTCTTTCGCAGCTTGCTCTGGAAAATGAAATGCTAACAAGTTGTGTGGGTAAAATTCAAGTGGCTATTTGCTTGCAAAAGTTTTGTTGAAGCGGAATTTAAGGCACAGATGTAAACATCGCGAATTACTCGCCGAATTTCACGAACAGTCGTGTGATGTACTAAACACGGCTTTGTATTTAAATAACCATAATCATAAAAAACGTTACGAACATACGTGCTTTGACATCCATGTACAAAAAATTATCTAGCATAAAAATATTAGTGAAACTGCAGATATAGCTTACCTATGTTCTTAAAATGGAAAAATCACACTTACTGTTTAGTGTTGGAAGTTAACTGGACATACAACAATTTAAAAACATTGAAAGGCGTGGTTTTTTAAAAGAACCTTTAGTTATGTCAATTTAAATTTACATTCATTTGTATATAATCAAATACCATTATCGTATTGACTGCGTAGCTGTTTTAAACACAGCACTAGAAAGCATTTGATTTTGTTTTAATTGGCAGCAAAGGACGAGTATTAATACAGTGAAAACAGAAAGCTTGTTGCACGTGATCAGATTAGAATGTATAAAAATTTTGAATTTTCATTACTTATAACACTTGAAGTGATTTTTAATTTGTAAATCACAAATGACAAGTAATATAACAGTGAAAAAAGAATTTTTACCTTAGAATCGAATTATGCATTGCGAACGTGCTTCAATAGACAGACACAAGTGAGTTGTCGAAGACTAAAAAGGTTGCGAGAAAAACAAGACAAGGAAGAAAGTAAAACAAAGACAAATGAAGACGGTGAGGGCAAGGAAGATTTAGAAACGAAAAAGCGTTTGAAAACTCGGAACGATAGAGTAACTGTAATGGAAAAGATAAAATAATTGTCGAGGATGGTGACTACAATTGATCGGCAAGAATGTCAAGTATACCGAACTTTCCCAGAATGTCCAGTGTAATGAAATGGACGATGACGTCAAGTGCAAAGAAATTGCCGAGAATTATTACGAGAGTACTTTACCGTACGTGGCAAACAAGAACATATAATTGACGAGAACACCGAAAACAAGAGATATAGAGGCAATAAATCTCACAGTGAGAATGACGAGGGCAACGTGGACAATGAGGATGGTAGATGTGGTTATAATAAGATATACAGCTCAAAAAGCAACCACGAGGATGAGGTTTGTTTCAATGGGAACTGTTCAAGGGGGTGAACCCGCTGATCAAAATTTTGTCCAGTTTTTCATACGAATTCCGTTCAGTCAGCATGCCGGCAGGATAAGCGAAAATAAATGCTTGTACAGAACTAGGAAACGGGTCCTCGCAGTTTGAAACATGAGATGGAACCGCGAGAGACTGGGAACCGCGAGAGACTGGGAACCGCGAGAGACTGGGAACCGCGAGAGACTGGGAACCGCGACCCGGAGGAGAAAATCTGCAAAAGGCTTTACGGTACTGCGGCGGCGACCGCAGCGGCGGCGTTGGCGCTCGGGAGTGCGCTGCAAGGGTGGCGACGGTGGCGCCGCCGGTGGAGGCGACGACGGTGGCACGCGACACGCCTGGTCACGCGACGGGAGGATTTGTCGACATCGTTAACGAGGCTCGCGCACGCTGCGGCACGCGTGCACCGCCCCTGACGCCCCCGCTCCGCCCCGCCCCGTGCCGTCCGGGCTGTCGCAACAGGCGCAGTGGTACTTCGGAGACCACTGGCTACACCTCCCTTTCTCGGCTATCTGTGCACGAAAGGGTTGCCGGACGAGTAAATGAAATGCCAATGCTTGTTCAAACGATGTCGGTAAGCATTGAAGGGGTGGTACTGAAATACCGAATTTCAAAATGCATATTTCCCAGAAAATATTTCATTTTTATCCTAAAACGTAACAACCCATTATTTGACGTGTATGTAGATATTATCTTCATAAAATTATACGTAAAAAGTAACCTAAATTTTCTGATTAATAAAGTTTGAGAGCTCTAATTATAAAATAGCAAAAAATTTGCAAAAAAGTTCATTTTAACATCTAGTTACTCAGAAAAAGTGTCAATCAGCCATGTTACATTGTGGCACAGTAAATTACCCAAAGCAAAATGCTAAATTTTGCATTGTGGCACAGTAACGTACCCACGGCATTCAAAAATACATTTCAACATTTAACAGTGTAACAATTAGACTCTCTCTACTCTGACAGTTAATACCGTTGTGTAAGACAGCATTTTTTAAAGAGACTTTCATTTTTAACTTTCTGTTGTTTTAAAACGCTCTTAATATAGAGCTTAATTTGCTATTGAACTGCGCTATAACAGAACCCAAGTTTTTTAAGGGATTACTGTTTAGAAATCGTAAACAGTATTTTTTCCACATTTTGGTACTATATCGTAGAAAAGTTTGTCCATTTACCTAGGGAATTTTCAGTCAATTTAACTTGTAACATAAATATTCTCCTGGTGTTACGGTGCTATTTTAATATTAAACTGCCGAACTAATTCCAAACATTATGGTACAATAGACGCTGTCAATCTGGACTGAAAATGCTAGCCTCATAAAGACGACGTACTACACTAAAATTCAACGAATACTACGCTTAATGCAGTATTTATAATTTAAAAACGCACTCAAAATGGGGAGAAAATGAATTAGTAGTATCATCAATGAAATTAATTTTGAGTTTAACTTCGTTTTAATGTATCCGTTATATTTTAATAGCCGATAAACCACTGTAAACGTCTATTGAATGTAATTTCTTTTCCAAAATATGTACCTCAGTAAGGCCATTTACTTTCTAATTAATATTTGTTTTATAGGGAATATTATTTCAACATTTCATGCAAATAAAGCATAAGTCGTACGTAGCATATGCATTGTAAACATTCCAAGAAAAGACGTGTGCCCAAATTCAACTACCGAGATGAGGAAGGAGCAAAGGCGTTGGTGGACAGCCCTGACCACGCCCTTGCAAAGAACGAGCAAGCGACGTCACGGTTATCATAACGACATACACGATAAAGCAATTACGGCAGGCCGATCTTCAGGCGGCCTGCGGCAGGGGCGAGGCGCGGCAGGGACAGGCGTGAAGGCGTCTGGCGTGGGAGTGGAGGGGGTGAGGGAGGGGAAGACAACGGCCCGAGTGGCGAAGCGTTGAGGGTGAAGCAGATATGGACGTGAGCTGATACAGAAGGGGCTGTATTAACGATGGCAGAGAAGATGGCGATGGCAACAGAATGACAATATATGAAATTAAAGCGACGGTTTCGAAAGGGTGGTCTTGAAAGAGCCGAAAATACAGAGGGAGGGATACGAAATAGAAAGCACCCGTAAGAAGAGAGATAATATGAGAAGAGAGGGGAAGAAATCTTGTTGGAAATGTTTTAAGAAATAGGCCGAAGAAGGTAATGAAATACGTAATGATGTCGGAAATAGAAAAAATTTGGAAAGGATGTAATCCACGAAATCTATTTTTGTACAGCCCAAAGGACTTTATATTAAACGACACGGATCTACTTTTGGCCTTCTGTGCATGCGCACACGACACTTCATCAGAATGATAGTGACGTCACGTGTATCATACGGGATAAAACTAACGTGATAACCATAACAGAAATTAGTTCGCAACTGACGGTAGTGTTCTAACTCAGCATTCCCATGATGCATCATTTCGGTGAGCAGATCTAGTCGAATAATTGGGAACAAAACGATATAGCGTATTGAAAATTAGCAGTGAAGACTATTACATTTTGTACCTACATGCAATATCGTACTCTCAGAATGAAAACGGATGTTCAGATACCATACGAGTAACACTTCAAAAGATCCGGGCCAATTGGTTGCTTCTGATGAACATCATATCGTTTTACATACGCTGTGCAAAAACCATATCTGTTCTAGGAATTAAGACATATGTTTAGAAAAATCCTACAAAAAGAACAAAAATATCGGTACACATTGGTCCGGCGGAATTTATACATTGGAAATTTTATATCGAGAAAATAATATTCCAAGTAGATCAATATTTTTTGAAGTATTACAAATTCCCTCATTACAATAAGTGGAAAATATGTGGATGTTGGTTATTTATCGGAATGTATCGAAATGACTGTAGTTGCGACCCTTGGCCGGAGAACGGAGGCGGTGGCGACGTCGGGGGGCGAGCAATCTGGGAGGAGCGCGGAGGCAGGGGCGGCGGAGGCGGTGGCGCCAGGGCGTGCCTCGCACTTCAAAGAGCCTCACGCGCCGCGCGGGTGCTGCTCCCCTCCCCTCCCCTCCCCCTTCCCTTCCCTTCCCTTCCCTGCCCCTCGTCCCTGCCGACCCATCTGGCTCATTACAGCCGCGGGCCACAATAAAACCGCTTATCACAATCGCCTCTGTAAAACATCAGAAAAATCAATCGTAAAGTGCGGAGTGTTTCCCTACCAATCGTAACTGGGCGTATTCGAGCGCGAGCACGCCGCGACCGGGAGGGGGAAGGGGGCGTGTAGTGGTTGCGAATGGGGCGCGGGGACGGTGGCAGGGGTGTTGAGATGGGGGTGAGGAACGACGTGCGGAGGGAGGAGGGAGGGCATGCGAATGAGGTAGAGGGCGCTTGAAACGGGGGACGGGGACGAAGACGGGACGGGTGCGGGCGGGGCAGAGCGGGAACGAGTAAAAGAGAGACATGATCAGGATGAAACCGGAGAAGGAGAGAGAGGGAATGGGGGGCAGTGTGCGGGTATACGGGGTGGTGGTGGGGGGCGGTGGAGTGGAATGGTGGGTGTGAGGGGACGGTAGTGAGAAGGGTGGTGGCGGGGCGGCGGGGTGGGCCGCTAATGGGAGGTGCCGTACTGCAGAGCGGCGGAGCTGGCGCGAAGACGGTTCGCTGTGCGTGGCGGGCGCGGGCGGGAGTGGTGCGCGGGGCGGGAGTGTGCGCGGTGGCGGGATGTGCGCGGGGCGGGAGTGTGCGCGGGCGGGAGGTGTGCGCGGGGCGGGAGTGTGCGCGGGGGCGGGAGTGTGGCGCGGGGGCGGAGTGGTGCGCGGGGCGGGAGTGTGCGCGAGCGGGAGTGTCGCGGGGCGGGAGTGTGGGCGCGGGGCGCGGAGTGGTGCGCGGGGCGGGAGTGTGCGCGGGGCGGGAGTGTGCGCGGGAGCGGGAGTGTGCGCGGGGGGCGGGAGTGGTGCGCGGGGGCGGGAGTGGTGCGCGGGGCGGAGTGTGCCGGGGCGGGGAGTGTGCAGCGGTGGCGGGAGTGTGCGCGGGGGCGGGAGTGGTGCGCGGGGACGGGAGTGTGCGCGGGCGGGAGTGTGCGCGGGGCGGGAGTGTGCGCGGGGCGGGAAGTTGTGCGCGGGGGCCGGGAGTGTTTTTGCCCGGGCCCCGGGGGGGGGGCGGGAGTGTGCGCGGGGCGGGGATGTGCCGGTGGCGGTGAGTGTGCGCGGGGACGGGAGTTGTGCGCGGGGAGCGGGAGTGTGCGCGGGGGGGAGTGTGCCGCGTGGCGGGGAGTTGTGCGCGCGGGGAGTGCGCGGGCGGGAGTGGGCGCGGGGCGGGAGTGGCGCGGGGCGGGAGTGGGCGCGGGCGCGGGGCGGGCGCGGTGGTTTGTGCCCCGGAGGCTTCGCGCTCCTTAACGTTATCTCCGTGCCAGCCTCTGCGCTGCCGCCGCCGCCGCCGCCTCCCCGGGCTGCGCGGCGTGCAACTGGCGCACCGTTATCTCTATCTGCTCGCCACCTTGTCTTCTGCTTTACTTCCTTCTGTGGCTCTTCATAAATATGGTTTCTCTGGCTACACTGCGAAGCTTCTGCGCAGATTTCTGTTCTTCTATCATGCTTTCCATTCAATCATGCTTGGCAATTCAACTTTGACATTATGGATTTGTTATCTCGTTTTGTATATTTTCGTTTCTTTTGAGTGTTAAATTTAATTTAGATCTAGCCATTTTTTGGTTGATTAGTTTTTCGGCTACTCTTAGAGTCCCTCGATAGAGATCTCGTAGTTTTCATACTGTTCCTTTTTACAGCATCTTTACTCAATGATTTATTTTTTTCGCTCTTCAATTTTTGAGTTTGTTGACAATACACTGTTGCCTCTATTTTTTGCTTGTTTTTTGTCTTGACGTATTTCCTCTTCTTTCTTTTCATGTACTTTTCGACTTTTTCGTCTTTACACTTTTTTCAATTATCATTTCCTCCTTATTTTCCGAGTCTTTATTTCTTTTCAAAATTTGATGCTTTGCCATTCATCATTTCCATTGCTTTGTTATTCTCGATACTATTTTCCTTTTTCGTGTTGTGTTTTCCATTTTCCTTTCGTAAAATTTCATTCATCCTCTTCTCAGTTTCTGTTGCTGTTTGTGTCATTTCTTGTCACTTTTTCGTCTTCTTCCTACCGCCTGTCTCTGTCTCTCATTCTTTTCATTCTTTTCGCCTTTTCTTCTACTCTCTCTCTCCTTCTCTTTCTTCTATCCTCCTCTTCTCTTCTCCTTATCCTCTCCTTCTGTCTCTTACTCTCTCTTTCCCATCAACTTTCCCTTATTTCTGTTCCTATTCATCTTCCTATTTCCATATAACCTTCCCTTTATCACACTTCTCGTTCTCTCTCTCTCTCTCTATCTCTCTTTCTCTTTCTCTCTCTCTCACACACACACACACACACACACATCTCTCCCCCTTTCTTCTTTCCTCTCATTTCTACTCTATCTCTACCTCTCAAACCCGCGCCCTCCTGAGTGTCGCCGCCGCCTGCACGCCGTGTCCTCCGGGGCCTCCAGCTGCGTAAGTCGCCGCCTGCCTCAGCCTGCCCGCCGCCGCCTCCACCGCCGCCGCCGCCTCCTCGACGTGAGATCGATAAGCGGGGCTGGCGCGCCGCGTGCGCCGAACGCCGTGGCCGCGACGGCCGACCTGCCGCCGCCGCCGGATCGCGACGTTCATCTGTACAGAACAATGGAAGGTATAATTGTGGCGCGATAAAATGGCGGGGAGGCGACGCTCGTTTGTTCTGTGAGTAACGGCCGCGTGCCGCCGTGTATTTACTTTGTTTTTTCCGCGGGGTGTAGATTACTACCGCGTCGCTGCGAACGAATTACAGGAATTGCGTGTCGCAGTTGCTCGGAATTAGTAGTTCCTGTGCAGCGAGTTTGAAGTCGCGTGCTGTGTGAAGGGTCATTGCTACGTGCTGGAATGTTTTAATATTCACTTTTTCGATTCTGGCGTCCTTTGCGGAAGTATGGTTGAATTGTTTATATTGTTGACTTTTGAAGAACTATGTTTGAGAGAGAATACATTACTTTTGGATTCTGATAGATTATACATATTTTAGAAAGTGCAGAAACGATGTCACTGATCCATTAATTGATTCAAATTATAGGCATGATGAAACCGATATTATACACTGTGTGTATGCGTGAGTGTACGTGTGTACGTTTGTATTTCGAAAGCTGCTGTTTCTGATCTTCAAGATGTGCGAACTTTAATTCCAACTAGACTTTTCTCAACGTCTTTATGAAATAATTAGCACTGGACATGAGTTTCATTTGGAGTTACCATGCCACCGTCACTGCTGACAAATCCCGGAGTTTAATGCGAAAGCAACGTCATCGTTATGACTGCACGTGGACGAGAAGTCACCGACATGTACTGAAAGTGCGAATCTAACTTTGCGGGACAGGAATTCGATTGCAGTGGGAGTGGAGGATTTGATCGCCAGATTTGTTAGGTAGGGAATGTCTTTGATGGGATGAGAACTTAGTGGAATAATTTGACAAGTAAAGGTGGGAAGTTTGGTTCAGAAAGGAAAACAGACTAACGGAACAAACATTACAGAGGTAAGCAAGGGTATTTTACGGTAAGACACTCAACGATATTTAGATTATACTGCGAAGTTAGATAAAAAAAACGTGCACCTACCGGGGAGTAGGTAGGCGAGGGGAGCCGAAGCGAAGCAAATTAGAGCGAGGTGGAACTGGCTAGAAAAGGAACCTCTATTGAATCGCTGGCGAGGCGTACAAGAATAACCGGGATGAGTTGTGTTCAACGCAGCGACGACGGTACAAGTAGAAGTAGAAATCTCAGAAGCGAGAAAGCGACGTAGTGTGCGTGTGTGTGTGTGTGGGGGGAAGAGAGAGGAGATGGCACAGTAAATTACCCAAAGCAAATGGCTAATTTTGCATTGTGGCACAGTAACGTACCCACGCAATCAAAAATACATTTCAACATTACCAGTGTAACAATAGACTCTCTCTACTCTGACAGTTACTACCGTGTGTAAGACAGCATTTTTTAAAGGAGACTTTCCATTTTTTACTTTCTGTTGTTTTTAAAACCGCTCTTTATATAGAGCTTTTAATTTGGCTATTGAACTGCGCTATAACAAGAACGCCAAAGTTTTTTTAAGGGATTACGTTTAGAAACGTAAACAGTATTTTTTCCAGCAATTTTGGTACTATATCGTAGAAAGTTGTCCAATTTACCTAGGGATTTTCCACCAGTCAATTTAAACTTGTAACATAAATATTCTCCTGGTGTTTACGGTGCTTATTTAATATTAAACTGGCCTGAACTAATTCCAAACATTAATGGTACAATAACGCTTCAACGGACTGAAAATGCTAGCACTCATAAAGACGACGTACTACACTAAACTCAACGAATACTACGCTTTAATGCAGTATTTATAAATTTTTCAAACGCAGCTCAAATGGGGAAGAAAATGAATTAGTAAGTAATCATCAATGAATTAATTTTGAGTTTAACTTCGTTTTTAATGTATCCGTTATATTTTAATACGCCGATAAATAACCACTGTAACGCTATTGAATGTAATTTCTTTTCGCAAAATATTGTACCTTCAGTAGCCATTTACTTTCTAAATTACCAATATTCTGTTTATAGGGAATATTATTTCAACCTTTCATGCAAATAAAGCATAAGTCGTACGTAGCATATGCATTGTAAGAACATTCCAAGAAAGACGTGTGCCCAAATTAACTATCCGAGATAGGAAGGAAAGCAAAGGCGTTGGTGGACAGCCTCTGACCACGCCCATTGCACAGAACGAGCAAGCGAACGGTCACGGTTATCATACGACAACAGATAAAGCAATTACGGCATGGCCGATCTTCAGCGTCCTGCGGCAGGGGCGAGGCGCGGCAGGGACCAGGCGTGTTAAGGCGTCTGGCGTGGGAGTGAGGGGTGAGGGAGGGGAAAGACAACGGCCCGAGTGGCGAAGCGTTGAGGGTGAAGCAGAATATGGACCGTGAGCATGATATCAGAAGGGTCTGGTATTTAAAAGATGGCAAGATAATGCGATGGCAACAGAATGACCAATATATGAAATTATAGCCGAACGGTTTTCGAAAGGTGGTCTTGAAAAGAGCCGAAATACTGAGGGATGGATACGAGAATAGAAAAGCACCCGTTAAGAAGAGAGATAATATGAGAAGAGAGGGGAAGAAAATTTGTTGGAAATGTTTTAAGAAAATAGGCCCGAAGAAGGTATGAAATACGTAATGATGTCGGAAATAGAAATAAATTTGGAAAGGATGTACTCCACGAAAATCTATTTTTGTACAGCCCAAAGGACTGTTATATTGAAACGACACGGATCTACTTTGTTGTCGCCTTCGCTGTGCATGCGCACACGACACTTCATCAGAATGATACGTGACGTCACGTGTATCATACGGGGATAAACAACAGGGTGATAACCATAACAGAATTAGTTTCGCACTGACGTAGTGTTTCTAACTCAGCATTATCCATGATGCATCATTCGGTGTGAGGCAAAATCTAGTCGATAATGGGAAAAAACGGAATAGCGTAATTGGAAATTATGAGGGAAGACTATTACATTTGTACCCTTACATGCATATGCGTACTCTCAGAATGAAAACGGATGTCAGATACATACGAGTAAGCACTCAAAAGATCCGGGCCAATTGGTTGCTTCTGATGACAATATCGTTTAGCATATTAACGCTGTGCAAAAACCATATCTGTTCTAGGAATTAAGCATATGTTAGAAAAAATTCCTACGCAAAAGACAAAAATATCGGGGTACACCATTGGTCGGCGGAATTATACATTGGAAATTTATATTAAGAGAAGATAATATTCAGTAGATCAAATATTTTTTGAAAGTATTCAAATTCCCTCATTACAATAAGTGGAAAATATTGGATGTTGGTATTTATCGAATGTATCGAAATGACTGTAGTTGCGACTCTTGGCCGAAGAACGGAGGCCGGTGGCGACGTCGGGGGGCGAGCAATCTGGGAGAGCGCGGAGGCAGGGGGCGGCGGAGGCGGTGGCGCCAGGGCGTGCCTCGCACTTCAAAGAGCCTCACGCCGCCGCGCGGGTGCTGCTCCCCTCCCCTCCCTCCCCCTTCCTTCCCCTTCCCTTCCCTGCCCCTCGCCTTGCCGACTCCATCTGCTCATTACAGCCGCGGGGACGCCACAGATAATAACAGCGCTTATCCAAAATGGAACAATCGCGCCTCTGTAAAACATCAGAAAAATCAATCGTAAAGTGCGGAGTGTTTCCCTACCAATCGTAACTGGGCGTATTCGAGCGCGAGCACGCCGCGACCGGGAGGGGGAAGGGGGCGTGTAGTGGTTGCGAATGGGGCGCGGGGACGGTGGCAGGGGTGTTGAGATGGGGGTGAGGAACGACGTGCGGAGGGAGGAGGGAGGGCATGCGAATGAGGTAGAGGGCGCTTGAAACGGGGGACGGGGACGAAGACGGGACGGGTGCGGGCGGGGCAGAGCGGGAACGAGTAAAAGAGAGACATGATCAGGATGAAACCGGAGAAGGAGAGAGAGGGAATGGGGGGCAGTGTGCGGGTATACGGGGTGGTGGTGGGGGGCGGTGGAGTGGAATGGTGGGTGTGAGGGGACGGTAGTGAGAAGGGTGGTGGCGGGGCGGCGGGGTGGGCCGCTAATGGGAGGTGCCGTACTGCAGAGCGGCGGAGCTGGCGCGAAGACGGTTCGCTGTGCGTGGCGGGCGCGGGCGGGAGTGGTGCGCGGGGCGGGAGTGTGCGCGGTGGCGGGATGTGCGCGGGGCGGGAGTGTGCGCGGGCGGGAGGTGTGCGCGGGGCGGGAGTGTGCGCGGGGGCGGGAGTGTGGCGCGGGGGCGGAGTGGTGCGCGGGGCGGGAGTGTGCGCGAGCGGGAGTGTCGCGGGGCGGGAGTGTGGGCGCGGGGCGCGGAGTGGTGCGCGGGGCGGGAGTGTGCGCGGGGCGGGAGTGTGCGCGGGAGCGGGAGTGTGCGCGGGGGGCGGGAGTGGTGCGCGGGGGCGGGAGTGGTGCGCGGGGCGGAGTGTGCCGGGGCGGGGAGTGTGCAGCGGTGGCGGGAGTGTGCGCGGGGGCGGGAGTGGTGCGCGGGGACGGGAGTGTGCGCGGGCGGGAGTGTGCGCGGGGCGGGAGTGTGCGCGGGGCGGGAAGTTGTGCGCGGGGGCCGGGAGTGTTTTTGCCCGGGCCCCGGGGGGGGGGCGGGAGTGTGCGCGGGGCGGGGATGTGCCGGTGGCGGTGAGTGTGCGCGGGGACGGGAGTTGTGCGCGGGGAGCGGGAGTGTGCGCGGGGGGGAGTGTGCCGCGTGGCGGGGAGTTGTGCGCGCGGGGAGTGCGCGGGCGGGAGTGGGCGCGGGGCGGGAGTGGCGCGGGGCGGGAGTGGGCGCGGGCGCGGAGTGGGCGCGGGGCGGGAGTGGGCGCGGGCGGGAGTGGGCGCGGGGCGCGGGTGCGGGCGCGGTGGTTTTGTGCCCCGGACGGCTTCGCGCTCCTTAAACGTTATCTGCCGTGCAGCCTCTGCGCTGCGCCGCCGCCGCCCCTCCCGGGCCTGCGCGGCGTGGCAATCTGGCGCACTCGTTATCTCTATCTGCTCGCCACCTTGTCCTTCTGCTTTACTTCGCTTCTTGGCCTTCATAAATATGGTTTCTCTGGCTACACTGCAAGCTTCTGTCGCAGATTTCTGTTTCTTCTATTCATTGGCTTTCCATTCAATCATGCTTGGCAATTCAACTATTGACATTATGTGATTTGTATCTCGTTTGTAATATTTTCGTTTTCTGTTGAGTGGTTAAATTTAATTAGATCTAGCCATTTTTGGTGATTAGTTTTTGCGGGGCTACTCGTAGAGTCCCTGACGATAGAGATCTCGTAGTGTTTCGATACTGGTTCCTTTTTACAGCATCTTTCCTCATGATTTATTTTTTTCGCTCCTTCAATTTTTGAGTTGTTGACAATACAGACTGGTTGCCTCTATTTTTTGCCTTGTTTTTTGTCTTGAACGTATTTCCTCTTCTTCTTTTCATGTACTGTTTTTCGACTTTTTCGTCTTGTACACTTTTTTCAATTATCATTTCTCCTTATTTTCTCCGAGTTTTATTTCTTTTCAAAAAATTTGATGGCTTTGCCATTCATCCATTTCCATTGCTTTGGTTATTCTCGATACTATTTTCCCTTTTTTCGTGTGTTTTCCAGCGATTTTCCTTGTAAAATTTCAATTCATGCCTCATTTCTCAGTTTCTGTTTGCCTGTTTTGTGTCATTTTCTTGTACTATTTTCGTTTCTTCCTACCGCCTGTCTCTGTCTCTCAACTTCATTTGCATTCTTTTCGCCTTTTACTTCTACTCCCTCTCTCCTTCTCTTCTTCTATGCCTCCTCTCTCTCCTCCTTATCCCTTCTGTCTCTTACTGCTCTCTTCCCATCACTTTCTCCTATTTCTGTTTCCTATTCACTTCCTATTTCCATGATAACCTTCCCTTTATCACACTTCTTGTTCTTCTCTCTCTCTCTATCTCTCTTTCTCCTCTTTCTCTCTGCTCTCTACACACACATCACACACACACACTCTCTCCCCCTTTCTTCTTCCTCTCATTTCTACTCTATCTCTACTCTCAAACCCCGCCTCCTGAGTGTGCCGCCGCCTGCACGCCGTGTCCTCCGGGGCCTCCAGCTGCGTAAGTCGCCGCCTGCCTCAGCCTCCCGCCAGCCGCCTCCACGCCGCCTGCCGCCTCCCTCGACGTGAGATCGATAAGCGGGGCTGCGCGCCGCGTGCGCCGAACGCCGTGGCCCGCGACGGCCGTACTGCCGCGCCGCCGGATCGCGACGTTCATTCTGTAGCAGAACAATGGAAGGTAATAAGTGGTGGCGGCGATAAAATGGCGGGGAGGCGACGCTTCGTTTGTTTTCTGTGAGTAACGGCCGCGTGCCGCCCGTGTTATTTACTTTGTTTTTTCCGCGGGGTGGTAGATTACCTGACCGGCGTCGCTGCTTGGCGAACGAAATTACAGGATTGCGTGTCGCAGTTTGTCGGGAATTAGTAGTTCCTGTGCAAGCGAGTTTGAAGTCGCGTGCTGTGTGAAGGGTCATTGCTAACGTGCTGGAAATGTTTAAATAATTCCACATTTTCGATTCTGGCGTCCTTTACGGAAGTATGGTTAAATTGTTTATATTGTTGACTTTTTGATAGATCTAATGTTTGAGGAGAGAATACACTTACTTTTGATTCTGATAGAATTCATACATTTTTAAAAGTGAAAACGATGTACTGATCCATTAATTGATTCAATATTATAGGCTATGTGAAACCGATATTATACACTGTGTGTATGCGTGAGTGTACGTGTGTACTTTGTATTTCGAAAGCTGCTGTTTCTGATCTTCAAGATGGTGCGCACTTTAATTCCAACTGAGACTTTTCTCAACGTCTTTATAAAAATTAATTAGCACTGGATCATGAGTTTCCATTCTGAGTTACCGTATGACCGTCACTGCTTGACAAATCCCGGAGTTTTAATGCGAAAGCAACGTCTATCGGTTTATGACTGCACGTAACGAGAAGTCACCGCGACATGTAGCTGATAGTGCGAATCTAAACTTAGCGGACATGGAATCTCGATTGCAGTGGGAGTGGAAGGATTGATCCGCGCAGATTTTTGATTAGGTAGGAATGTCTTTTGATGGGATGAGAACTTAGTGGAATAATTTGACAAGCTAAAGGGTTGGGAAGTTTTGGTTCAGAAAAGGAAAACATGCTAAACGGAACAAACATTCAGAGGTAAGCAAAGGGTATTTTAGCGTGTAGAAGACCCTCAACGATTTTAGCCATTTACGCGAGTTAGATAAACAAACGTGCACCTACCGGGGAGTAGGTAGGCGAGGGAGCCGATAGCGAAAGCAAATTAGAGCGAGGTGAAATGGCTAGAAAAAGGAACCTCTTATTGAATCGCTGGCGCGGCGTTACAATGAAAACCGGATGAGTTGTGTTCAATCGCAGCGACGCGGTACAGTAGAAGTAGGAAATCCAGAAAGTCGAGAAAGCCGACGTAGTTGTGCGTGTGTGTTGGTGTGTGGGGCGGGGGGGGGTGGCAGGGGTTGTCAGGGGGCGTCGAAGGGACGCAATGGTTCTCCTGTGTCTGGGGGAGGCGGGTCTGGCGTGACTGTGTGGCGTTAACGGGTCGGGCT
>BOPP01000138.1:2885819-2898342 GCA_017312745.1 Gryllus bimaculatus
GCCGCTGCAGTCGATCGAAGCTCCTGTCGCCGTCTCCACGTACGCCGGGGCTTTGCTGCTTCAAACGCCTGATGCGTTGTCATGGCTGGATATTCCAATCTCTACAATTTGTCCCCCAATGAATCCTTTCTAACTTTTCTTACCTACGTATTCGGTTCTGTAAGCTTTATTTATTTTTTGAAAGTATTTTCTGTTAAGCAGCATCATCTCTTTGCGTTTGATATTGTTTGACTTCCCTAGCGTCACTAGCTGACATCGTTACACTTACTATTATCATCGAATTACAAACACTGGGGCTCTGCTGCTACAAATGCTTGATGCGTTGTCGTGGCTGGATATTCCAATCTACAGCAATTACTATTATCATCGTCATTCGAACTGTTACCAACACTAGCCTACTTTATTTTATCACCGATTTTTCCTGGCCCATGTACCCAATTCTGATTTCCCGTTTCTCTTTATTTTCCTCTCTTTTACCTTTTCCGATCCTCTGTGCATTAATTCACGATGTTTTGTATTTCAGATTATTTATGAATTTCACCAGAGCTGGATTCTTACTCTTAAATTTTTAAGCTTTTTGTTAGAGCTCTTGTTAAAATGCTTCCCCTTTCTATCCTCCTACGTGAATCACAATGAGGATGAAAACATTGCTGGAAGGAATACAATAGAGAAGTTGATGGATTAGCTTCAGCCAATTGTCTGTTTCACAGAGGCGATACGTCGTGTAAAGAAAGGAGCTGAATATATTGAAAAGGCGGAAGCATGTGAGGTTGTTTCGTGCAGATACTGACTTGAATGTAGTAATATAATTGATATTTACTGCAAGACACGATTCCAGTGTTTCGTTTTGGAGTGTCGGTTTATTACGTATATTATTTGTTCAATGCGATTATTTCTACTTTTTCAATATTCACTACTTTCATCGTATTTGTAATGCAAAGAAACCTACGACATATTCATGTATTGAAGTGAATCTATATTGGAGGTCCCATTAGAAATATTTTTCCTCGCGTTGCTATATTTTAATGCATTTCATGATTTTGTATACCATGAGTACATTCGAGGTCCTGAAAAGCTGATCTATGTATACTGATACCAATAAAAAAATAATTTTTGCATGTTTTGACTATTAATATTGCTTAATATACATTTTTTATGAGTTTCTTCTTAAACAATTATATTCATACTTGACAATAGGTATTTGAAATAAAAATATGCATACAGGGAAACCAAGTCTACATAAAAGTGTGTTTTAGACGTTCTGAGGAATGAAAGCGCAAAGCGTTTCGTATGAGTGAACCAGATTGTGCCTTCCTCGCAGTACACCCTCGTTTCCTCTGACTCCCCTCCCCTCTCCCCCCTCCCCCTTCCCCTCCCCTCACCCTCCCCTCCCCTCTCCTCCCGGGCGCACGGGCGGCGCCGCGCCGTGCGACTTCCGGTCATTACACATTTCCTTGTCTCAAGCGGCCCCACGGGGCCTGCATATTTAAACGGGTTCAACTTCTCAAAAACTGTGTAAGAGCGCAACATCTTCGCGACGCGGCCGCTTGGGGGCGTCTCGCCTCCCCTCCCCCTTTCCCCGCCACTCGCATTTCCCTTACTTCACCCCTCCCACTCCCCATCACCATCACCATCACCATCGACGTCGCTCCCTCCCCCACCGTTCCCGCGTCGGCCTTTTCTACCTTACATCTTACTCCCTCATTGTTTCCATTTTCATTCTTCTCCTCTTCTCGGTATCCTAGGTCTTCTTTTGTTCTTTCTCTCCTCCCCCTTCTGCGCATAATCACGCCATCCGGTCTACCTCTCCCCCTGACAGTCTTCTTTCTCCACATTTTCTTGTAATCCACCTCATATTTGTTATATTTCTTCTCTGTCTTCTTCCTTCATCCATCTCGTTCCTTCTCCTTTTTTATGGCCATGCTTGCCGATAATTTAAGAATCGCAGGCTTGGTTCCGGCAAGTAGCCAGAAATTTGCTTCATGCGTTTCTCTATATCAGTGAGTTTGTTTCGCCTGTCGGAATTGAATCTGTAGGCTGCATCTTTTGATCAATGATTTGCGTTGATCGTTTACGCGGTTTCAGTTCCGGGCGTATATCGAAGCGACACTATACATCGAGCCACGGACCTAGTGTGGTCTTAACTCCCCATTCTCACGTCCGGGTGTCAATGACGAAGTGCTTGAAGTGCCCAGATACCACAGTCAGTCAACCAACCAATCAGTCATTTTATCTCCACTTCTTCATTGCTTTTATAATTCCTCATCGTTTCTCCTTGTTTTTATTTTTCTCTCTTCTCGTCGTTTGTTTCTCTCCATCGATGGTCCTGACTCAATCTGTTCAGTCTGTTTACTTCTCTTTGTCACCAATGTTCATTGCCTCATCAATATGGGCAATTTTCGTTGTTGCGCCGAGTAACTTTATTGGTAAATCATATACATAGTACAGATCTCGTGGGTTTTATGTTCTTACTCTTCTAAGACTCTCATTTCCTTTTTATCGAAACTACCACCCTCTTTTGAATATTTATTATAACACCCCTTATTTCAGGCTGGCTGTTCTGTACTGTTCTGTATGAGTTAAGCACAAATGGATATTTTGTTTTTGTTTCCCCTTTCTCACGTCCCTGACAGTATCATCATAATATCATCAATGATTTATATTTTGTAAAAATAAAAACACTGCTTATACGTTAGTGTCTTAAATGCCAATGTCCAATTAATTTGAGGAAAGATATAATATTCTAAAATATGTCCACGAAAACCTACCAGCATACAAGAGTGCTAGTTGATAAATACTCGTGCTGACTTGTTTAATTTGCAGTAATTAGCCTCGCTGACAAACACAGTTTGTTCCCGCCAAAGCGGGCAAGAGCCAAATGGTGAGCGCTTTGTCGAGAAATATTCCAAGTTCAGGGCCCCCTGCCGCAAGCGAGCGACGTCGCGCGGGAAAGGGTCAAAAAGACAAACAGTCGCCGACACGCAAAAACCTCGCGTGAAAGCACCTCACGAAAATCGATCGTCAACTTACGACTGCGTGCCTGATTGAGTGACAAGCAGGCTAATTGACCGTTGTAATGATCGACTAAGTGATTTACTGACTGTCCAACTCAGTGCTTTCTGGTGATTAATTGTTGCAGTAGGTTGGTGACTAATTGGTAAATCAATGGGCGTAGTGGTAATGGCTCCTCGCGGTTATGTTGCTGCAGCCTACGAGCCGTTTCACACAACTTTCCGGCAAAGCATGGTGGGGAAGGAATGACACTGTGACGACGTGTTGGCGATGACATTTTTGTGGTCTTTATATGTCGTTTCCGAACATTTTGTAATAAAAACCGTTTAAATGATATTGTATGATTTTCAACTTTTACTCAAAATGTAATTAATTGTATGTGATACTTTGGACTTTGAAGATAGTATAAATCAACCTAATCTTATAATTTTTAAATTGTTTTGAAACGTTTTGTTATTAATTTGTTTGAAATATCGATCTTTGTAATTTTATTACATTCTACTTCCATCTAGATCATCAGAAATGCATGTGATAGGAGAGACTTGCAAGTCAAATAATCATCTCTACTGTCTAATAAATATATATTTTATTTATTAAATATAAAACTATATTTTTAAATAGTAAAATAAAAAATATATAATTCATGATGGTGCAACAACTGCGATTCCTTGAAATATTTTTAGTAGTATGAATATAATTACTTTACTACTAATATCGTCACTGCCAATTACACGATGTACGTTACGGCGGAAAGGCTAAAGTGTATTGAGTAGTTGAATAGTGAAGTAGTAGGTGAGTAGCTGAAATTATACTGGGACTAACAGCGGGAAAAGTTCAAACAATCTTTAATATGTAAATTTGCAATACGAAAAAGGTTTAGAAATAAGATCGTCTGAGTTAAAATTCACCATGACTAACTGCGGATTAATTATTGTGAGTTAAATTCAGGGTGATCGAGTGAGTGACGAAGATGGAAAAGAATACGGCACAGAGGAAAAGAAAACGTACCAGTCGAGGTTTTCGTTCTCACGTAATAGTATGGGTAGCCTACAACCCTTCTTAATTAATTGATTAACACACCAGTGCTCAGAGATATTAGTTTATTTTGTTGTTAACATTGATGAAAAACACATTTACTAAGATAATAAAGAAGTTGACTACGAAGAGAAAGAGAGGGGAAATGAAGATCAATGGGGCAGAGAGAGAGAGAGAGAGAGAGAGAGAGAGAGGGAAAGAGAGAGGGAAAGAGAGACAGAGAGAGGAAGGAGAAGTGAAGAACCAAGAACAGAGAGAGGTTTCTCTAGAAAGGTGGGGGGGATACGATGAGACTATATGAGAGAAATAATGATATCCCAAGGTGTCGGGTGAATGAGTCAAAGGTGGAATGAGGGAAGGCGAAATATGAAGTGAGAGGGAGGATAATACGAGACGAAGGAAAGATTGTGAGGAATGAAACAGATGGTTGAAGACATAATAGAGACCAGCAGAGAACATCGAAAAAAGCGAGCGGATGTACTACATATTTCGCCCTGCGGAAGGGCGAAGTCTGTCTAATGAATCCGTCGGAGCGAAAGTTTATACATTCATCTATACGTACGTTCATAGAGACAGTTCTCAAATTGTCCAGGTACGCAATTTTCTTATATAGCCTCGAGCTGAAGCATTTACCCCAAATTTGATTGATTGATCAGTGATTACTTTCGCGTCAAATAAAAATGCATTAGTCACGTACGTTCAGTGCCTGTGATTTTGGCGGTTAACTTCTCTAACCGAATAGCGAGACCCGGCGCTGACCTACACGTCGGTTAGAGGGGGGGTTCTACCCAACCAGTTATCTCCCACCAGCGGTGCAACGCCCAATCCGGGATAAGCCCTAAGCTCGCAACTGGTCTCTCGGCATGTGTGGTAGTGTTGTACATGTGGTTGTAAGTGTAAGTAAGAGGCGAGGAATAGTCAAAGTGGAATGTAATGATAGCGCGCGCTCCGTGGCCCGTTGAGTAGTGTACTACTTCGGCATTCGCTTTGTGTTGATCGGAGAAACCACTGAAAACTTCCGATCAGACCTGCTGGATGGCGGCTGTAATTCTCCTCCAGACAGAGGCTGAATTAGACCGAGCTTACAAGCTAGCGTCGAAAATCCTGCCGCAATCTGGACTCGAACCCTAGAACTTCCTGGAAATAGACAATTCAGTGCATTTGCGCCCGGAAGTAAGGCTTCCTCCTCGCTTCCGTTCCGGAGGAACGGCCTTCCGTGTCGCGGTGGTGGCGGCGGCGGAGGCGGCCCCAACTTCTGCGGCGCGGCGGCGGTGGCGGCCGGCTCTTGGCCCGCGCCGCCTCCAGGCTCTGCCGCCGCCGCCGCCGCCGCCGCCGCCGCCGCCGCCGCCCGCGCAGCAGCCCGCGGGTCGATACGATACCTCTCCCGCCTGCTGCGGCCGCGGGTACCGGCCGCCGGGC
Source organism: Gryllus bimaculatus (assembly GCA_017312745.1). Taxonomy (NCBI): domain Eukaryota; kingdom Metazoa; phylum Arthropoda; class Insecta; order Orthoptera; family Gryllidae; genus Gryllus; species Gryllus bimaculatus. Next base: position 2,891,286 of record BOPP01000138.1, read on the forward strand.
CACCTCCGCCTCGACCTGCACCCGAGGAGACACGCTGCGTCCTCGCCCTATCAGTCCTCAGTGTTGTCAGGTTAACGGTTTTACATTCAAAGTAGTCATAATGTGGCGATTAAGAAACAAACTTATTTCGTGAAAAAAAAAAACTACAACAAACAAACAAGTAGTAAACCCAGTAGGGCACCCAACATTTTTCTCGAGGGTGTTTGCGGTTTACAGGAACAGTATCCAATCGACTTGACATTTTCTTATGAAGAACTTTTCTTTCATGCTAATTTTTATAATCTATTTTTATTTCTTAATTTATAATGGTAGTGATGGACTAGTAGTGGTAGTATAGATAATGTAGCATTAAAATTTCTTCTGAAGAAAACCACTCAAAAAGGTTTTCCTAAATATGTCATGGACACTACTCAAGAGCAACAAATAAAACAATCTCATATTGCACTTAATCACACCAAACATTTTCACCAAAAAGTGGAGTTAGTGAGTTTTTATTTTCCCAGCTTCAATTGAAGTTATAGATAAGTTGTATAATAAATTATTTAACATTTAAATTGTAACGATTGAATTTAAGTTAACAGATTTTTTATTCAAAGCTTATTTGAGTCTTCAATTTTTTGTCCCTGTTCATTTTATCCTTGATATCATACTCACATTCGCGGAGCTTGTTATTTTTGTGAGCTTCACTATCTTTTGTTTGTCCTAGCAGTCTACATTGTTCTCGTGTGTATTTAAGTACAGTCGAAGTGTGATTTTACACACCGTGAAGTAAGATTTGTTTTGTTATAGAAGAATTGCTTGAATTAGTTAAGCATTTTGTTTCTTCAGAAAACATCATTTCGACTCTTCAAATATAATGAATTGACGACATTGAACATCAAAATCAGCAAAATATTTAATTGATGACGAAAATATTGAGTTGATGTACAAATCAATAATAATGTTCATGCATCTACTAGCGCAATGTGTTTTAATTGCAATGTCACTCAGTACACAGGTATTCTCAATATGTAACAGCACCTCATTGAATATTTTTTATTAAATAAAATAAACAACTAGGAAAATTAAGGGAGACAGGTTGGACCTGGATAACATTCTTTTGCAGCATTCCACAAAATAAGATATTTTTGAAATTTCTTTTACAATTTTGCAAGTTAATTTTTGTTATAAACACTTTTAATTAATTCCAAACAGTTGTACTTGGAAGTTCAACAGCATGCTACTCACTACCCAAAACTTTCAAAGCAGTAAAATGTCTATTACTAAATTGAAGATCGACTACTTTATATTTAATAATTTCCATGGTTCCCCGAATGTAACCTGCATTTTACTAGCTAAATGTGAAAGTTATTAACATAAATTTGACATCGTATTTGTTAACATACCCCAATAATTGATCCGAATGTTATTTTATCCGAGTAGTGTATGTGTGGTTTTCTGGACAAAAATCACGTTCGATTGGTGCTGGAATATCGCTCCCGTCACAGGATGACATTACACCATCAGTTAATGAGTAAATTGTGATTAATTCGAGCGTTCTGGTGACGTTGATGCTACCGGAGTAACGAGGTGGCTGTCAAAATGTGATGCCCACAATACATTGCGGAAACAAAAGAATCTAGCGACGTGATACGGATGAAGTTTGACAGAACTAGTCGGAATTGATGTACGAGAGGGTGACGATTATTGTTAGAATAACATCGAACCATACGCTGTAATCCCTGCGAAATATGGGAGGAGAATTCTTGTAATAAATGACGTGGTTTTAATGCTATCAAATTTATTGCTCACTTATCAAATTTATGGACAATGAAAATACTGATATTTGAAGTTCACTCTGAATGAGTTGTCATAGGTTTTTTATTTCCACTTGTTAATAATCAATATGATGATATTAAAATAAATCAGTATTTGTATTTTTTTATTATGTAGAAAAAGTTTATTTGTTTAAAAAATATAACAAATATTTTCTGTCACAAGGTAGCCACAAAAAAATAATATCAAGATAAAAGATATAAATAAATGTTGCAATGCCAAAACTTTTGCATAGATCTTTGATGTTTTAGTTATTAATTTTTTGAGTTTTATGTGTTTTGTGTAGAGTATGCTAAATTTATAATCCGTCTCTCCAGTAATATAAAGAAAAAAAATAAATATTCTCTCCCAAGTGAAAACAAAAATCTTTATACTCGAGTTCATTTACTGAACAAGTAAATTGTAATTGTGAATTAAAGTCTCATGCAATTTTGTTGATTAGAGAAAAAAAATTATTTTCATATGTACCCGCAAGAGAACTTGTAGATTTTCTCATTCCAGTATTCATATAAAATACGTGTCTGAACGACCATCAGCGCACATATCACCACGTAACTATAGTGTGAAAGCTCGTGCATCAAAATCCGAAGCAAATCAAGCGGCATATCACTACCTCCACACATTACAAATTCCCGTACGATAAATGACCATGTTGGCAAACAATCCGTAAGGAAAGATACTGCACTCGGAAACGGCTTCAACGCGAATCCCCTATAACACTTGTCCCACATCCTTTCATAAAACATATTTCGAAAGCAATGAAACTTGATTCATAAATATGTCCCTCTACCCTGAACGCTTTCGCGAAAAACGAGATTTTATCGATGGGCGGGACGCTGTCTTCGAAACGACTGAGAGAAGAGAAAAAGAGGCGATGGAAACGTCTAGAATTTAATATTTTCCCAAACGGTTATTGCCTTCACGCGTATAGAAATAGAAGGCAGGAAAAGGACGCAGATGTTATCTAAGACGTGGAACAGATCCCAACGAATTTAATAGCTGACAAAACAGAACGGCCCTCTGGAACGCTCACGAGGACGCGTGGAGCGGTGGTGGGAGAATACCTTGGGTAATTTCGGAACGCGTTTTTAGCACCTAAGTTCCGGCCTGAAGAAAACTTAATGGTGGACGCGTATATCTTTTGGAACGCGAACAATTTATGAGAAAGGCCCGCTGAGGGACGTCCTAAATAGCTGGAAGTATTAACATAACGTCACCAGAGAATTCGGTCTTTTTTAGTTTTATTTTAGTGTGAAACAAATGGAGAGGTATTGGTCTGCTGTATTTATTACTCCGCGGCGACGAAAGTTCAAGTTTATAGATACATTTTCTGCGTATTATTTTTGTATTCGGAGATTTTTGCTCGTACAGTTATGTCAATCGTTTCTGCTATTCAACTGCGTGGGAATTTCTTCCCTGTGGTATATCTGTTTTTAGCTGAGGAATGTATGTACTTTTAACTTTAATATTATGTTCAGTTATTTTTCTATGCATTTTTTATGATTGAATAATTTCTCAAGACTACGTAATTTCAGTTATACTTCATAGAAATTTGGTGTACAGAAAGAAACATTTCAAATAATTGTCATCATTATTATATATTGTAATTTTCAGGTATAAATTCTTCATATACGCAGTTTAGTGAAAATTTTGCTGTGATTTTTTTCTATTATGTCTATATTTCTATATTGATAAAATAATAATAATAATAATAATAATAATAATAATAATAATAATAATAATAATAATAATAATAGTCTTTAATTATATGTTAATCTTTAATTATAGATATATTATAATATGTCTATAACTTTATTATTTGTTTCAAGAAATAATAACATTCTGTACAAGTATAAGCTAATCTGCGTTAGCAAATGAAACGGGTTTGCTCAAGGTTAATGAGTTAACAAACTTCTATTTTTAAGATATAAGAGAAGGGGTAGTACATATCAAAAAAAAAGTTCTGAAAGATTTTCATCCCCTAGTAACTTAAATTAAAGGGAAGAGAATTCAAACGACGGAATTTCATTTTGAAATTTCTATCTAAATGTTTCCAAGTTATATCTAAATGTAAACCAACCTGTCACATGATATGTAATACCTTGTAGACCTGATGTACGAATAAATGAAAAATGTGATACGGCGAACCATCTTCATCGACGTTCTTTATTCGCCGACATATTTTCCATCACTTCGTCGTAGAGTCGCCTTCGGATTCTCAGTTAGCGGGGCATTCTTTCACGCGTCCGCCCCGGCCCCTCCCCCACCCCCGCCTGCGCCTACGCCGGCGCGTCACCGCGCAGATGGGGTGGCGCTCCATTTTAATATCTGCCCCGAAGCGTTATTAATAGGCGCGCGCACCTGGAGGGCCAGCGGAGCCCCACCCGATCGCAGATACATCACCGCGCGCCGCAGGGGAGGTCTCATCCATCCCAATACGCGGACCATAACACGTGCCTGCCGCAGCCGCCCTGCCCGATCCCCTTCACCGCCGCCCTCAGCCACGCTCTCGCTCCTGCTCTCTCCGCCGCCCTCGCCCTCACCGCTCTACCCGCTCTCGCCTTCACCGCTCTACCCGCCCTCGCTTTCACCGCTCTCGCCGCCCTCGCCTTCACCGCTCTCGCCACCCTCGCCTTCACCGCCCTCGCCTTCACCGCCCTCGCTTTCACCGCCCTCGCCTTCACCGCCCTCGCCTTCACTGCCCTCGCCTTCACCGCCCTCGCCTTCATCGCCCTCGCCTTCACCGCCCTCGCCTTCACCGCCCTCGCCTTCACCGCCCTCGCTTTCACCGCTCTCGCCTTCGCCACCCTCGCCGCTTCCGTTGCTCTCGCCTTCACCGCTCTCGCCGCCCTTACTTAAAAAATGATGTCTAAGAATTAGCATTCTGTATCATTAGATAGCAATACACTTACTCGAGATAATTTGTTAATATTAATTGGAGTTGCATTTTAATTTCTTGACCTGTAATAAAATATTTAAATATATGATTTTTATAGTTATGCATTTTAGATTCTGACATTGTCTATTAAATATTTTCCTTTTCAAAATCTTAGATAAATTCAATTACTATGCTTTTATTTTTTGAATTTTATTGTACATATACTTACATTCTTCTTCGACGTCTTATTGTAAGTTTTGCGTTCTATATTCAGTTTTCAAAGTAAACATCGCAATGTTCACTGGTATACCATTCATTGTTATTGCTCTTTTTACTGCAGCAGATATTACTCTACGGTGGATTAACAATAGCTGATATTTGAAAAAAAGACAACCGTCGCAGAAATACGTGGGATACGGAAACATCTCCACATCTCGCCTTCACTTCGCGCGGGTATTTGGAAAGAAAATCTCGCGCTCTCGAGTAGCGTGAGCGAGCGGAATTCACCGAGTGGAGGCGAGTTGATTTATGGAGAAAGTTACACATTCTCATTTCTGTCAAAACCAACGATTTTCCCTCGCTCAGAAACACGAGGCACGTTCGTTCGAGCCTGGCGTATCCCGGCGACACTGGGGGGCATCGACGAGAGCGCGAGTGGGGGTGGGGGGGGTGAGTTGGACGTCACGAACAGGAACGAGGGCGCGGGAAATCCCGGCAATCACTCCCAGAATTCCGCGCGCCGTACGCCCGCCCGCCCGCCCCCGCGTGAAGGAAGCAATCGCCAGCCGCTGGACATTAGCGGCCGTCCGAAGGGCGCTGGGCAGAAGGCGCGAGTCGAGGGGGGTGGGGTGATGGTGGAGGAGTCTCAAGAGACGTGGCCGCACTGATGTTTCTGAAGCCAGGGAGGAATTCCGGAGTGTAGATATCGATGGATGTATTTTGAGGTAATTTTCTTGTTTCCTAGAAAAAAAAGGAAACCTAGGATAATTTTTGAGAAAGTAAAATATAAGGGTAATGCTATCACTTTCTAAATTATCATGTTAGATTGTGTATGAGTCTGATAGAAAGGACCGTATTGCATAGGTACATTGCACGAATAGAAAAATTGACTTCCAAAATGAGGCGAATAGATACACAAGGTGGGTAAGTCAGCGAGTGTCGGATGTGACGAGAGAAGGTCGACTTCAGTATTTACAAATGGAGAAAATGTCACAAGACAGGCAGAGAAACGAACAATGTGGAATAATTGAAAAGAACATAGAGTTAAAAGGAAGACGAGGAAGAGACAAGCTGAAGACGGGGGTGTAAGAATGAAGTGAGAGGGAAGAGAGTGGCCAAGAGTTAAGGGCAGTGTAATGAAAGAGGGACTTGATGCGTGAGAATATGAAATGAAATGAGAATAGAGATAGTAGAGAAGAAGTGCCGCGAGTAGGCTTCACCAAAGAAAACTGCTCCGCCGAGCGCCACTCGAAAGTGGTGGGGGCGGTGTAATGAGGTGCGAGCGGAGGCCGCAGCGAAGCCTTCGTGCAGGTGCCAGCAGCGGGGAGGCTCTGCGCAGCTTCGCAGTCATCTCGCCCACCACCTAAGTACTAATGACCGCCAGGGGGCGGCTTTATCGATCTAATTCGCCGCCGCAGCAGCAGCAGTACCGGCGGCAGCTGCTCTGCTCTTTCTGCCCTCCGGACCCCCCGACTTCTCCTCCGCCTTCGCCGCCTGGTGATCCGCGCCCTCCTGCCTCTCGTCGCCGCCCTCTCACTACCAAATTCTTCTCCTCGTGCTCCTTAGACTCCTTTATCTTTTCCTCCTGGCCTCCCTTCTCTTCATCCTCCCCTCTCTTCCTCCTCTTTCTCCCCTCCCTTCCGCCCTCTTTTCCTCTCTTCTACTTTTCCTCCTCTCCCTACTTCTCTTCCTCCTCACCATACATCTCTTCCTCCTCCTTCTCCTCTCCCTTCCTCTCTTAGACTATCGCCTCGCTCTTCGTCCGTCTTCTCTCCCTTTCCCTTACCCTCCTCCTCTGCCATCTCCCATTCCTCCTAGCAGCCCATACATTGCAGCCCTCATTTCAGTTCTCATCTATCCTCTCTTCCTATTCGTTATTCTTCTCCTGTTCCTTCTCGTACTCATCTCTCTTATGATCCTCGTCCCCATTCACCTTCTCTTTCGTATTCTCCTCTTCATTCTCTGTACGTATTTAGTTTCCCTCGTATTTTTCCTCTTCCCCACTTTCTCGTCTCTTTCCATCGACCTCGTGCTCACCGCCATCCCCGTCACCAAATCCTTCCTCCTCACCACTCCTTCATCTCCTTCTCACCGCTACAGCGTTCACTTTCCTAGCACCACCAACTCCTTTTTTTTTCGGTCTCC
>BOPP01000138.1:2898492-2922960 GCA_017312745.1 Gryllus bimaculatus
CCACCCTCTCGCGTAGCCACGTCTCCGGGGACTTCTCGTTTCTCGCCAGTGTGTACTACAAAATGTTCGCAACTTGGAGGCCCCAGGTAACTATAAAAAGTTCTCCAAGCTTCCCCCCCTCCCCCACCCGTTCAGTGCATTTTCATACAAATTTCAGTTAGAGTTTGTGAACTGAGCGACTATAATTATAACGTCTTTGCGTTGGGAGATTTGTTCTCGTTGGCGTTCGAGACTCGAAAGGCTCCAGAATGCTGCCTGCCCTTTAGTATTGACCTCTTGTTTTACGTTCAAGGCGAGGCCGTGCAGTTCAGTGTCGTGAGCAGCAATCGCGTGCCGCATGACTCGCTTCTTACTCTGCGAGGCGTCTTGCTGCTACGATGGAATCTGCTTTTTCAGAAGGATGTTGCTGATGTGGCGGATTAATCTCCTCATTTTTTTGTGCTGATTGATCCAGACATGTGTCCATGACATTGTTCTTGCACATCTGTTCAGTTATGCCCTTGATGAGATTATGCTTGATATTCGCAAATACTCTTAAGAAATTTCTCGAGATTTTTTCGTTGCTTTGCTGATTGACTTTTTCTGTGAAGTGTAAATTACGAAGAAAAAATATTGTTTGTAACTAGTATCGGTGTATTAAAGAAAATGGACGGGAAATAATTCATTATTGTTTATCGCATTAATAGTCTTTTAGAAAAATGTATCAATTATGATTAATTCTACAAGGATATAAGAAAGAATGTAACATAGTTCTAATCTAGTGTGCCTGTAATTGTTACAATAGAAAATATATTTATTATTTTTGAATTCTACATTACTTTTCTATCATTCTTAGTAATTTATTTTGTGGACATGATAATATCACCATATGTAACATTTTGAGAAATATTAGCCCTGAATATTTCCATAAGCTAAATTACTGCTAGTTCATTGTAAGTACGTATGGGAACGATAACAAAAGCACGATAATGAATATTGTAATATTAATGATTGTAATACACGTATTCGATGAATAAAGAGAATGAAGTTATACATACTTAATTAATATAATAGAGTATCATGATGAATGCACAATATATAGAAAAAAACTAATGCGTCTCAAAAACATCAATATTTATCCAAAGGGTTTATTTTGTACATAAATGTAGCATAATTTTTATATTACTGTGCGGAAAAAAAGTATAAATATTTCTATTTCATTAGTGAACCCATTAAATTGATATGCTTAATAAGCCCGAATACATTCCAATGGATATGTACAGTGCGTATTGTCCCCTGACGTCTTGGTTCGGACAGGAGGATACGATGGGAAAAGAATGTCAAGGGAAGGTCGCGCTCGGTCCGTCTTCCCCTCTAAAGAATGCTGTAACGCATCCAGTTATCAATGATACCACGGAACCCACCATTGGGAGCAGCTGAGATGCAAACGCGGTTCTAACACGACCCATAAACACCCTGATGATCAACACAACAATAGCAACTGTGGCCTCTGCTCAGAATCGATCCCACGCCCTCTCAGTCATCAGCACGCTGGATCGCAAGGCGGTGTCCTAACGCTCACCGATACTGATGCTCATAACTTGTGAATTACTGGCTCTATTACATTATTAGTAATAATAATAGTAATAAAATAAAATTTAATATAATAATAATGATTATAATGATAATGATGATAATGACAATGATATTAATATATTAACATATATTATATTATTATTTTTATTATTATTTATTATTATTATTATTATTATTATTATTATTATTATTATTATTATTATTTTACATAAATAATTAGCACAGAATATGCATCCGAATGAAGCAATTGCAAGGGCTCGGGTGCATGAAGTGAGGAGCAAATGTCTGTTGCATTACATTCTAAGGAAGGCACCATGTTTAACATTAGAGTTTAAGAGTGGAGTGGAGTCAATAAGGAAACGCCACGGAATAGTGCCCGAGGTCCTCTTCGTGTGGCGGAGGAGGAGCCTTGGGGCTGGTGGGCGTGGACGTGGGTGGAGGCGCCGCTAACGAGGCCGCCGAGGACGCGTCGCTCGTTTGCGTGCGCTGAAAGACGGCACAGGTGGCGAGTGGGCGGCCCTTCTGTTACCCTTCCGCCTCGGCGTCACCTCGACACTCTCTCCCATTGGCCACTCACGGCGCTCTGTCTCACCCACCCCCTCCCTCTCCCCTCCCCCTCCCAAGTCCTCGATTCCGCGGCGCGTCCCTTGCCATCCCCGTCGCCGCCGCCCCCTCCGTGGTTCACACATCCGCCTCCCACGCTTGTTCTGCTCACACCTTCGGCACCCCCGCCATCGACACATCCACACCCGTACAAGAACTTCCTCCGCCATTATTTTCTAGACGTCTGCCCTCACCGCCACCTCTGCCCTAACCTCCGCCTCCATTCCTATCCCGGCGGCCCCAATTTCTTCTCCGCCGTCACCACCATCGTCTTCTTCACACCTATCTACATCCAGCTCTGCCACCCACGCCTTTGCTGCCCACAACTGTCACCTCCGTGATCACCACCTCTAAGTCATCACCACCACCCCCACCTCCTGCTCTGTATCCGCTTCTCCAAACCGCACCTTGTCTTCATCACTTCTGCCGTCCATGCTTCCACCGCCGCCTTTGTCTAAATTACAACCAGCTCTACATCTTTTGCCATTCCCGCCGTTTCCACCAGCTTCATTGCCTCCCCCCTCATCTCACGTACTAGCAAGTCTTGCATGCTCTGTCCCCACACCACTGCAGCTGCCCTCACCATCTCCCTTGCTATCTCCCATACTCCGTACTTCAATTCTCTTCCTCCTAGAAATTAGTTCACGTATTACTCTGCCTGCCTCGTTTCCTCGCTTTCTGTCATTCATTTCGTCCATCCAACATAATATTCCTTCGAATTTAGAAGTAAATTTCAATTACATTTTTAGTCCACTGATATAAACTTGTTTAACTGAATTGCGTCTGTCATATCGCGATTGCCATAGGGGCTGTATTTGTTAGGTGGAACACTCCGTCACTCTCCCCAACATACTGGTTGGCCTACCATCTCATCGACTTTCACTTTCCGATACAGAAGACCTGAAGACGAAAGTGCGGGAAGGTCAATCTCTCATGACCACGCCTTCGCACCACCGTCCTGCCACACCCGAAACCGTGTTCTCTCTATCGCTTCCCACTATCAGTTTTCCTCGTTATTTTACCACCCACACCGTTATCGCTGCCCATCTCCGTCGTTTTCGCGATCCCATCCGTCTCCATCCCCACCATCTACGGTATTCCCACCTGAGTCACATCACTTGGTTCGCTGCGCCAACCAATTCTTCTGCCCCCTCCCCCACCCACGTCCGTTACTTCGCCTCTTTTGTTATCTAACACTTTCGATTTCAGCCTGTTCTCTTCGTTTCCCACCCTCTCCCCGCCACCCGCAACCACCTGCACCTGTTGGCGGAATCCCCGTGGCCCCCGGCGCTCGGAAGCCCGCGAAGGCCACAAAGCCCCGGCCGCGCCACCCGCGGCCCGCGCGTCGAGGGCGGAGGGCTCCCGCGAGTTTCGCTGCCGCCTATTGGATGAAGAGGCAGCTTTGTGCGGCGTCCCGCAACTGAGGAGCGGCGCGTTGACAATAGACGGCGCGCAGAGCGACGCGCGCGGAGCGGAGATGCGGCTGGGGTGACGGAAAGGCGGGGAGGGCAATGGCAGCGGAGATATAGGGGGACAGAAGGGGGGTGACGGCGGGGACGACTGCGGGGGCGGTGTGATTGCGGGGGCTGCGTGGGCGTGGGCTGACTGCGGGGATGGGGTGGATGGAGGACGGGGTGGCTGCCGTGGGTCAGATGGGGAGGGATTGCTGTAAGGGCGGGGTGGCTGGGGGAGGGGTGGCTTCGGGGGCGGGACGCATGGGGGACGAGGTGAGGCGGATGGTGGAGGGGAGGATTCCGGGGTGGTGACTGTGGGAGCTGGGGGCTGCGGGGGCAGGGTGGCTGCGGGGCGGCGGCAGCGGCGACGGCAGTGGTGGTGGCGTGGGTGGCGATGGCGGCTTTGGGGACACCGTTGGCGGGAATCGGCTGCGGAGACGGCTGCAAGGGCGGCAGCGGTGGTAACCAGGTCGGAAAGAAGAAGCAACGACATGTTACGCAGCTTCCTCAGGTGGATTCCTGGAAAAACGATGCCGCAATTTTCTCTGAGGGACGTGGCTTCTGGCTGCTGGTTTTCTTCTTTTTTGTCAAAGCGTTATTCTGACAAAGGTTCCGTGGGCTAGAATGTACGATATTAAGTTTCCTTCAACAATTAGTTCTTTTACTTTTGTGATCTGAGCTTATTTATTTACGCGTAAGGTACATGACACTAATGGAAATTTTGAGAACTACGTGCTAATATTTCTGTCTACGCTCTTCAGCTGACCCGTATGGTTTCAGGCGTCAGTTCATTACACATCCCACTGTAATAATTACCTATAATGTAGCCACATAACTGAATATTGTATGATGATTATGATAGTTCAAATAGCTATAATAAGTATATATTAACTACATCAAAGTTAATTACATTATTTCAGCAACATTCTCATGCTTTACTTTCATCCAATTAATAAAATTCTTATATGTGTGATTATTTACCTTATTTCTAATTTCTTGTGAGCAGCTTTTATCGAAATCCTCTTAACCGCCACGTGTTTCATTTCTTTGTTTCCTTTCCCCCTACGCTTAGCCTCCCCCAAATGCCCCCGCTCTCCGCTGTGTCCACCGACCCCACTCCAGGCCACCGCTGTCCTAAGGCGAGAGAACTCGTAAGTGGCCGTGAGGAGCGGGCGCGCCGCCGTCGATTGCTCTAAGTCGGAGCGCGTGTCGTCGTGGCGGGGGCGGGCGCGGGGGCGGAGGCGGTCAGGGCGTCGTCGACACAGGGTGGAGTGGGGGTGGGGAGGCGGCGCTGGAAATCAATGGGCAGGAGGCCCATCGGATATCAATGTCGCGCGCTTGACGTCCATACGCCCCAGCTGCGTCTGGGCCGGTGTTGCCGTCGCCTCCGCGGATGCTGAGACCCACACCTTGGTTGCCACCTTTATAAGGGCATCTCGTTGTTACAAATCTGCAGTTTTCTCTTTCACACATACGTAACTCTGTTGTAACGCTCGACTCAATACTATTAACACCGATATGACCACCGTCTTTCTGCTTACGTTATGAACTTGGAAACCGGCCTTGTGGCACACCTCAATCGTGCAATTTACTCGACTGCTTATGAACACCACCTTGTTGACGGTGTCACGCTAATTACCTTCACTGACATAAAGAAATGCTAAGACCAACAACTTTGTTGCCACCGTTCTTGCCTTGCGGCGCAAAGAAGATGATAATTTGCAGTTTCTTGCAAATAAAATCCTTTCAAGATGTTTGACTCGTTCCTGTTATTTCTGTTAATGCCAACAACTTCGCGCTTACCTTTAGTATCTCAGGTGTGCAATTTACTCGATTGCGGATGAGCAACACATTCATGACATTCGACTCTGAGCTGGCTGTGTTCGGTGTAGTGTGTATGTCGGAGGGTCGTCTGTATTCGTAATTGCCGTTACTAATCCTCTCCTGTTTCCACCCCTCCAGTCCGGCTGTCATATACATCCACACATTAGCTGCTATTACCACCGTCGCACTTGTCATATCCTGTTAAAATAAGTATGGTCATTTGAATATAACGACCGAATGAAGTGCTCAATAAGGTATATTCACGTGTGTTTGTACACAATGACTTAAATTTCTTTCGATGTGTGTCGAATATTGAGTCAATATTAATCATTATCTTAAGATTTATGATTATGTACTTACTCATTATCTTTGTCGTCCCATTAAGGCATTGCCATCCCCTCGGGGAATCAATCAATTCAGTTTCATAGGCATTGATCTATGATACTTCCCTACAACATACATTGCATCTTAAAACATATATAATTGCAATATACTTGTGTTTCATAACCATTCTGTTTTTAATGGTGGAATTTGTAGTAAATCTCATTGTCTACCCTGAAGGCATTTTTGAAAACACTTTCTGGTAATAAAAATAATATTTTCGATTTGGTTGAAGAATATTGTTTGCATATGCTGTACTACGCTTAAACAATACATTTGAAGAAGTGATTAAAATTTAAGTAAATATACATCTTCTGGTTTCCTGGTTGTTCTAAACGTTTCAAAACACATTTTTATCTACTAGCATTTTTGCCTGTGTTGTCAATAACTCAGGATGAATTTGTGAAGAAGCGTAATTTATGGATGCCAGTGATTAACACTTTTACGTATGTTAAGTTGCTTCGCCCAACAGAAGTGTAAAGGCGTTTCCCTTCAAATGAACAATGCCGTTGAGAATGTTGCCTGCTTCTTATTAGCGCTTCTATTCTTAACCGGTCACGTGTACTAATCCCACCTTCACCCTCATCCTCCAATTCTCGTTCTTCCTCAACGCGTCCCTCCTACGTCTGCCACTACCGCAGCTGCATTTGAATTTCATGTAAATACAAAGGTCTTAACGGCATCAACAGGACTGAGTCGAAATGTCACGAGAGAGGTTCTTATTCGTAATAAGAAAATTACACAACTGAGTTTTTCCATAAGGTTCCAAAATATGGATTACATTTTGCGTAAAGAATTTACGCTTTATCAGGCCACGTGCACTGACCCCGCCTTCTTCTTTTCCTCCAGTTCTCGTTCTCACTTCCTCAACGCCTCCATCAGCCTCCAACGCTACCCCGCCCCTCCGACTTCTCCTACGTCTCCTCCTCCTCTTCCACCGCCGCCACCGCCGCCGCAACGGGGGTCCCCGTCCCCGCCCGCGGACCCCCTGCGGTCGCAAGTCGAAAGTTGGCGCCCCGCCCCCTCCGCTGCCCGGAGCGCCACCCGCCCGCGGCCGCAGCCGGGGACAGCCTCCGGGCCGGAAATTCCGGGACGAGCCTCGCGGCGCTGCTACCCGGGGCGCCACCGTCGCCGCGTCGCCCGGCGTCGTGGCGTCTCGTCCCGTCCCGTCCCGTCCCGTCCCGTCCCTTTTCCGTCCCCTTTTCTCCTCCCTCCCGTCCCCTCCCCTTCTCCTGCCGCCTCGTCGCGCCCGCGGAATGTTGCCGGCGAGTTTGCACGCGTTATTTCAGGGAGGAATCCTCGTTAGTAAATCGTCTATCTCCCTAATTGGATCGCAGCGTGCGAGAAATTACCAATTTTCTCCCCTCCACGTGATTGTGGCAAAGGAGAGGAGAAAACACTCTGTTCTCCGAATTCTATTACCTCTTCCAGTTGTGCTCATCACCTTTTTTTTATTTTGCAAATGTGAAAACATTCTAGTCTATATTCGTAATAATGTACCTATTTTGTTCAACTGCTGTAATCAAACTCTATATCTCAAACGATATATAGTTTATCATCCTACGTTGTTAACCTAATGATAAACGTTTAATCAATTATAAAAAAATATAGATGCTTTGTTAAAAATTGTTAAAGATTTGTTTTCGATGATAATTGAACGTGTGAGTATATTGATCGATGAGGTGACGCCATCAGCTAAATTGGTATTAAGTGTTGATGGATATATTTTGTATTTTATTTCACTTCTGTTAATAAAATAAAGTTTTAAATATTGTGGATGGAACTGGGTGCGCATTTTGTTTAATCTGATAATTTCACGGTACCTGTAGAATTACTAAAAAAAAGTAAAATATAGATAAAAATATAGTTAAAATATGATGATAATACATAAGATAACATGACGTAGATATATTGCATCTACTATTTCCAAGATTCTCATTTTTTCAAACTATGAAACCTTGATTACGAATAAATTAAAACTCAATTTTATTGCGAAAAATACAAGGTATTCATAAGTTGTTTCTTTTGCCCCATATTACCACTTGCGAATTTCGTATGTTTCAATAAAAAAAGACAATGGCTACAAAATAAAAACAGTTCCAAATTCCTCTTTGATTTTAATTATAAAATAAGAAGAATTATTGAAATTATTTACCTACATATACTAGTAGTTGCAACACAATCTCTTATCTATAAATAGTATGATTCAGAAGCCATTATTTGTACTGATGTTTCTTTTTAAATTTACAAAACGCACTATAATTAATCTTCTGTTTGTATATCAATCCTATGTATAGCGCAAAGCATATGCATTCTTTTCATAAAAGTACAGTGTGGCCATGTCCCTAACACTCAACGCATGTTTTGAAAAATGTTTTCTCCCGCAAAAAAAAAACACCACTATTCCGTCGCATTAAAATCAGAGTTGGATCACGCATTTCAGCCGCAATTCCTTTGAACCCACACGTCGGCGAACTGTATTTCATTTCAAAAGAGGTATAATAGTGTCTTCCGCGCGGATATTCAATTTAAGTTGCCTGGCAGCCTCTAACCGCTGCGCAGAAACAGAAACCCTTTGGCTTTCGATGGTAGGTAGCAGTCCTTTGCTGACGCACGATCTCGTTGGGAGAAACCAATATCTCGAGCTTTGTCCCTCTGTAAAGACACTGGAACCACCCGCTGTCTCCGGATGTTGTTCCAAAGCCGACACTAGATGTTTGCCGCAGGCCTGGCTCACACGTGGACTTGCAGGTTGACGCTTGTTCGGTCACAAGATGGAGGTCGCCTGCGCATGTTGATTCGAAGGCTCAGCGTATGCGGCGTTAGGCACCCGGCCGACATGCCAAAGTTGCCTCTTGCAAGCTTTCCTGCACGCCGGGGAAATGCCTGGAGGTGTGGGAAAGCGAGCCAAGGATCGAATCCCAGGCGAGTCTACTGCTCGCATACGAGGGGCTGATGCTGTAACGGCATTCACCTGGAATATAATAAAGGTAGAAAAGGCAAGCTTTTGCAATTTCGGCACTGTGGCGCTGATGCTGTTGCCAACATAGATCTCGAGATTCTCCGTTTCTGACCGCGTTAAATCCCAAGGACATTAGTATCGATATTGTAGTGCGTGTCATATTCAACAAGGTGGTGGTGGTTCTCCTCGCTAGAATGGGGAATCCAACGCCGATCTGCATGTCACCAATCAGGGATTTCTATCTCCAGTTATATTCTCCATTGGGGCATCGCGCCTGCCGGGTGAAGCTGTAAGCTTCCAACTGGTCTCTGGACGTGTATGGTGCTGTGTAGAACGTAGTCTGTGACTATTGGGAGATCTGAGAGGACAAGGACGGGAAAGGAAGACCACGCGCGGTCTCTGGTCTGTTTGTTAGGGTACTGACTAGAGATTCGTATGGTATGAATCAGAGAAACCATGCACGGAAAACTACCGACCAGAGCAACCGGCCGCTAGAATTCTCCTCCACTGAATTCCAAAAATTCGCTGCCGCCGGGGCTCGAACCTGAGGACCTCTCGGCGAGTCGCTGCAGAATCAGCATCGATGCTCTGACGGCCGTTCGTTTGGGCGGGTTCGGGGTGTGGTAGGCGGGGTGTGGTAGGCAGGGCACGGGCGAGGAAGAGGAGCGGGTAGAGGGGCGGGGCGTTGGTTGTCGACCGGGGGCTACGGGACACGGCTCCGCCCCCGCAGGGCCTCGCCGCGCCGCGCCGCGCCGGGCAGCAGCAGGGCTGTGTTTGCGCGTCGGATTACCGCCGACCGCACCCTCCGCACACAGCGCTGCGGTCGCCCGATCGAGCCTCGCCCCCGCGCCCCTCCCCCCCTTGCACACGGCCGCCGCGGCTGCGCACATACTCGCCATCTGGCGCGCCACCCAAGATGCCGCGTCGGCAGCTCCTCGCCGCCTCCGCGCACATGGTCCCGCCGCGCCGCGGCGCTGCGGGGGTGGGGAACGTGTGCCACGGCGCGCTAGGAGCTCTGCGAAGTTGCGAAAACGGCTCCGAGGGAGTGGGGAACTGGGGAAGAAATCGTTTGGGCAAACAAAGGATTTGCCACTTGATGTATGGGTTAGTGGTTGTACGTGTGTGCGTGTGTGCACGCGTGTACGCGCGCGCACGTGTGTGTGTGTGTGTGTGCGCGCGCGCGTGTTTGCGGGCGTGTGCACGTGTGTGTGTCTGTGTCCGTGTGTTTGTCGGTGTGAAGGAGAATACTTCACCCAATTTGTATTGCCCTTTCTTATATACGTCACTTAACTAGTGTATCATTGTTTACTAATGACCTTGTAGTTTGCTTCTCTATTGTGTGGTCAGTCCCAAAAGGACGTAGAAATGGAGTATATTTTTTTATAAGAAACTAGGGCTAGAAGGAAACAAATGAGTAAATATCATAAAATTAAGCGATAGACGAATTTGTTTAGTTATTGACGACATATAAAGGAGATTTTCGTAAGATCGGTGCAATGTAAAAACCTTTATGCACGATTGGGAGGATGATCAAGGTAAAAACTATGTTAAGTTTGCATACGACTGATGACTCGTTGGCACAATAAATTTCACATTTAATTACCTAATTGCTTCTCAGTAAAATTGTACTGAACTTCACCCTTTGTCCTTACTTATCTTATTATTCTGTTTCTATTCATAGGCAAATATTTAGTCTAAAACGACACCTCAAAAAACACTTTTCCGAAACCTCTCCTCTTTAAGAGCATCACTGTGACACTCTACCACTGCGAATGAAACGAAACCCCAGTAAATTAACTGCGAAAGAGGTCCCCACCGTGAGACCTCAAGACCTTCGCGGAGCCTTCTGCGACAAAAGACACCCCCAGCACTTGTTAGCGCGGACTGCGGCGACTGCGACAAGTACCTTTGCCCGGAGTATTGACTGCCGGCGCTCTCGCCATTTCGTCTTTTGTTTTATTCAACACACAGAGAGGGATGCGCTTAAGACACAGCCACTCCCGAAATTCCTCCGAAAAGAATCCTCTCTGCCACGCCCTCGCCTCCCATCCGGAACCGCAAACCGGTGGACTGTGGGTCGTGCACCCCAGAATGCGGCCAAAATAAACGAAATTTGTGTGTTGTAATTTTTGAAGTGGTTTGCTGAATCGTCCCAAAGATAAGTGTAGCAAAAACGGGAAATCGTAGTATATTTTAATTCCAAAATGATTTTCTAACGGCTGTAAGACAGTCAGGCAGCCTTAGGAGAGTAAAATTTGCCGTTTAAAACTTCGGGTTCATCGCAGATAATTCTACAAACACAATTCGTCTGCTGAACGAGTGTACAATATTAACATAAGTTATAAAATATATTAATAAATTTTAATTTGAGGAGTTAAGTCCTTAAACATACTTTTAATGTAAAAAAATACCCTAACATATGCTACTAATAACATGGCTTTAAAATTAGAAGTGTGTACATTACGTATTGATTATTACGATCTAAACATCTGATTCGCAATCGCTGCCTCCAAAAACCTTGAATGAGATTTTTACGTGATATAAGACTTTTAAACAATGTACATTCTCTGCATTCGACATACCATTTTGCATTGTTTCTATTTTAAATTTTTAGCTTTTGCAACCCGATTACCAACGTCGAAAATATCTTTATAGAAATATTTCCAGAAATTAGTTCTACTTTATATACTGATGTATTGTGGTTGATGTTTTGTTATTGTTGTTGTCATAGTTGTAATATTTACTTCAGATTCATAATCATTGATATAAAAAACCCAAAACTAAGTTTCATGGACAAAAATAAGCTAATAAATTTTACTTTATGTGGGCCCACAGTATTGCACGGAAATTCCGAGAGACCTGTGTACTTCCTAATGGCACCGAGGCCTTAAAATGGAATGAAAATATGTATTGTGTTTAAAACGCCTCAAAGAAAAAAGCAAGTACACACGCGCCCGCGTGCCCGCTCGCAACTTTCAGAACTGAAATGGAAGCGAACGCTAAAGCTCATCAGAGGTCGTCCTATCAATTCTGCTATTACAACTGGAATGTGTAATTTCGTTGAAAGCGCGTCTTTGAGGGGAAAAGGAAAAAAAAGTTTGGAGACTGAAGAATATGCCTTTTTGCTCTCTTTCCTACTTTCTTTCTGTTTCATTTCACGAAGTAGAGTTAAAAGTTCTGGCCTCTTGTTCTTTGCTGTTTGGGCGAGAGTGCTTCTTTGGGAGAAAGAGGTGTCATTTTTATGGCTTTGGATTTTCACAAGAGCAACACAGAGAAGTGATTTAGAATGGTAGGCTTTTTCAATTAACAGGAATATCACGTCTTGCTTACCGAGTATGTATTATGAGTGTGTGGGCTTGACACTGACTTCTTTGAGTATCCACTCGTGTTTAGTAAAAATCACGAGTTGAATGTAATATATAGAAGAAAATGTTTGTCTTAGTAAAATTTGGAAAACAAATTGCTGTTAGCTTAAATGCTGTCACTTCAAATGCAATAGATATCACAAGAAACATTAGAAATGAAACTAACAATAAATCTTCATACTAAATTTGGTGACCTATAGGTTATGGATGAGAGATAACAAACTGTGTAGAAAACAGAATAGAACTTACAAGACATTTTACGGTGCATTTGCGAACTAGTAATAGCTATTTACGTCATCGAAATCAGACTATTTAGGCACATCTGAAGAAATAAAATTTCGTTTTGCAACTAGAATTTGTGTAATAATCAACATTTAGGATCTCTCATCTTTGATGGAGAAATATATGTTGTGGTAAATATATATTCATCAAATAAATTAATCTTAATATTGGAAAATCTGTGAACACCATTTCGAAATTAAGAGTTATCTGTCATCTCGTAGTACAATCGTGCCTTCAATATTTGTCTGAATAAATAAGAGTACCTAACATTGACAAAGTGTTGTATCCTCGAATTCTCGATACATTTGAAACGTCATTGCAGCCTGTAATTTCCTGAAAGTATGTCTTAGTTTCGTGAACTAATTTTCTAGATGTAATGAAATTATATCCCAAGCCTTTTTGAAAACGACATCGTGAATCTCCATCATACCGAAAATTTCAAAAGCTGAGTCGTTTAGCTCTATAAACGTTCTTACCGCACTTCCCTAACGTAAACAATACTGAAAATATTGCGTGAGAATAGTGCAAACTCCAACCACATTATAGTGCAAGAGTCCGCTCGTAGTCACAACTATATCCCAAAATCCTCATCACCCCACCCTTCACGACCAACGGACAGTCGAACGTTCATTCCGTAGCGGAAGCGGAAAAAATGCCGCCCCTTCCCCAAATTAAGCGACCAGTTCCGCGCAAATGGGCGCATCCCGCAGATATACCCTCCCCCCGTTCCCTCGTCCCCCTTTCACTCTCCTCACCCTCAACCCGTCCGCCCCCTCACACACCCCGCTCAACACGCTCGCTCAACTGACGGAGAAATATTTAAATTTCACCCACCGATCTGCTGCTATTGACAACCGAGTATCACTCCGCGTTAAATGGCGTGCACGCTCGCGCGAGGAATTTACACACGCGCCGGATTTTATCATAATGTTGTCATAAATTGTGTTATTTTAAACCGGCGCCGCTCCCGCGCCCCCGCCACCGTAGCGCTAGCATTGCTCCCCACGTCGCCTGTATCGCCCTCTTCGGCCACGCCCCCCTACACGGAAATATCAAAATTACGCCCGGAGCTCTGGGAGGTGGCCGTGGATACGGGCCGGGGGGGGGGAGGGTTGGTGGTACGTGAGCGCTGTTGACAATGTTCTCGGCTTGTCCCCGGTACAGCGCGGCATTATGGCAACATCTCATTAGTTGGGTACACAGCGGACGGTATAAAGTAATGAGCAATTAAATAACCGTGTACGGGGCGGTTAGAGACTGCGGGACAGAGGGTGAGTGCCTGGACAAATGCCCAGAGCGCGTGGTTCGCCGCCGGCCGCCCGGCCATCCTGCGTTCGCCGCAATGTTTACAGTTATTGCATGTGGGCGGGCAGGCGGGCGGGCGGCGCGCGCTGCTAAGTGCCGGTGTTGCGGTAGGCCGAAGGCAATTGTCGCTGATGGACGGGGTTTCTGCCCTCAGGAAATGACTCATACTTTGCGCGCGGTACATTGAAACTGCGTTGAAAAGTACTGGGGGTATTAATTTCCGCACGGTTAATTAAGGGTCTGCTGATTAGCTGTAGCGTGAAATTGTGTAGTGATGGATATATTGATCAAAAGAGTACGGGGAGAAATGAGTTTGATGGAGGTTTTCAATCGTCTTTCAATCAATTAAGCAATCATATAGGCACACGTATTGCATTCTCGCGTATACCGGGGCCGCTAGTATTCATAATTTTCAAAACAAATATTACATTGATAGATACATTGCGGGGGAAGTAGTGTCAGGAACTGCATGTTGAATTTCGTAACATGAATTGTTTTCTTTGGGCTTCTTACTTTTGAAATACTACTTCTCTAAGTCTAAATGTTAATGTTAATCAATCTCTGTGTATCAAATGCTTGGATTCCGCTTAATCAATTTCCCCTCTTTCCATTAAATTGATGAACATTAGATTTATTGTATTTTTAGTGTAATTTTGCTTTTAAAATAATACCGTAATTTATTATCATCGCTGGCTTTCGACTAAGGTCTGTTTATGATTCAATTTCGGCGCACAGAGTATGTGAGTTGATTTGTAAATTAATTATAAACAAAAAATGTAATATTTCTTGTTCTTAATATCACAATTTTGTTATTTGTTTTTGACGTTAAAAATTATTAACAAAATTAAAACATTGTCTTTCATGAACACACAATATTTTTTTATTTGTATTAATCTTCTAATAATATAGGAAAGCACTTCCGCAATGTTTCTTTTGTTAATATATGAAAATTAAAAAGACATACTCCAGATATTACATACTTCCTGTTGTAATCAGCTACATCACTGACGTAGTTTCTGGGTTCATAATTCAACATTTCTGAAGGGCAAAAACCAACTTTGTGTTTTCGTAATGTGGTTAGAAAGAAAATGTTATTCCCAACAATCGCATGCGTCAGCATAGCCAGCTGCGTCAACTCACTTTCAAGCCATGACGTTTTCCCTACTTTCACGGGCGTTTTAAACTGATCTTAATCTTAAAAACTAAAGCAGATGGGGAAAGAATGCGCCCTTGAGACGTTTACATCAATATTTTTGACGGCGTTTGAAGTGGTTAGTGACTGCAGCAAATCTCGCATGATTCTCAGGATCGGATCGTATTAATGTAAGTTTTATTTGTAAGCTAAATCATTATTTGGAGATTTTAAACTTTTACATAATTTTGCGGAGATACTATTTTAAAATGCTGTATAATGAATGCCTTGTTTATGTTTGGAAAGACCTTTCAAAACCCTTTTTTTGGTGAGAAGTTTTAAAATGCTCTTCTATGAACAGCACGTTTATGTCTGCGTGCAAATCTTTCATCATGCGGAGTTCGAAGTGCGCTACAAAAGCACACATTTCGGATCCTTCGCAGCTTCTCTGGATGCAGCCATCGTACGAGGGAGGTCTGCGAGTTGCCGGCGGCGGGAGAGGCGACGTTCTGGGGACACGTGGCGAGTGCTGAGCAAACACTCCTCCCGTCGCATATCGACTTTCCCCGGAATCGATACTCTTCGCCAGCCATCGACCGGGAATTTGATGAATATTTCTGAACGCACTTTTGCGCTGCGTTAAAGCCGTTTTGAGGGGGCCCTGGAATTTGTATCGCTTCCCGGTGACGGTACTCTTGCGATGAAATTAAGTGTAAAAAATTGCATTTTCTTCGGGACGGAACTGTCTCCTTCATTAAATTATACCTCCTTTTTTTCAACGAATTCCTGTTATTCTGCCGTGTACCGTCGTTAATCGAATTAGGCAGGCACAGCAATCTCAATACTCGAGGTCTCTCTCAGGGATTCTTCAACACCAAGGCGGAGCATCGCGACGAAAATTTTCCGAAATTGAGTCCTCGTTCTCGATTTACTTCATTTCCCTGCAGGGTGATATTGAATATTTATCGCAGAATTCGGGTTTTCAGAATTTCACGCTCCTCTTGTGTTTTTTTTTCACGCTTAATAAACTTATGCGATGAAATATTCAACGCGTTGTCGGCAAGTACGCGGGATGAACTGATAACTTTTTGTCGATATCTTAATTTAACGGGCCTTTAGGCGCCCGTGTGTATGCGAGCCGGCTGTCATGCATGGTATTTATTTATTGGCGCTCGCTACGTCAGCTGCCCCTACGTTGTTGGGAGCGTTTTCACCGGAGGCTACGTTCTGTTTTCTTGCGTAAAATAATGTTGTTTACGCATCGGTGAGCACGGAGTAGCGTATGTTAACCCAGTGTATGAATATCAATAAGAATCCTTCCACAGGCCTCTACGGAACATCTTATGAGCGAAGTTCATGAATATTTTGGAGAAATCAATTAGTAATTCATTTTAACACGATGTTCTGAAGGTACTGGAATTTTGTGAAGTATATTTAAAAGCCGATAAATTTCGTTGCTTTTGAAACTTTCATAGAGAATGTTTATTGCTAGTTGTTTAACGTACTGAAAGCATAAGACTAGTAACAGAAATTGTCGTGAATCTTGTGCATCTGTGAACAAAATGCATTCAAGTTATCTTACGATGCAGTAAGATCTAAATTTAATATTTGTGTTGTATTGCATTTTTTAATTAAAATTTAAAAAAAATGAATTTTATGTTATTAAATAGAATTATAGTAAAATCATAACGGAAGAGTCATTATTCATTCGTTATGATTTCTTACTTGCTTTTGTTAGCATTCAAAACACTTGTGGATACTAAAGGAAACATTAAAACCTAGTTTGAGATTATTTTTCTATTTAATAACCGAAAATTCAAAAACTAGGCTAGTGAAAGAAATTTGCCACACTCCTGGTTACTTTAGTGAAATTGGCGCACGCGGTGAAGGGTTTATTTATAAGAATGCGTTTTTCTAAATACCGTACTACTGCTGAAGTATGTAAGGACTCAGATTTTTTTAATTTTCAATAAACCGCATAATTATTCAAAAAGATAGGAGTTTTTTATGTAAAGTTAAAAAGTTATAATGAAGATTTAAATAGAAATATTTTAGATATTTTTGAATAGAATAAACTGGTTTATATTGCAAACATTTTTTTCGTTTGGTGCGAAAATATGTATTTATTTAACTTGTCTCTTGTTTCAGGTAAGAAATTCAAGAAACTTGATGGAGACGTTACATAACAGATAGGCCTACTAAAAAGGAAATGTGAGTACCTAATGTTTTCTGTGAGAACTTGTTTTTGTAAATCAATTATTACTCCTACCAAATACTGTAAAATACCGTTATTAAATTTGGGAACTTCGATGATACATTCATTGTCTTGATAGATGAACTGCATTTATTTATTCAGAAAATTTCCCTTACGAAGAACATAATTACATATATTCATCAGGTTTTGTGTTTCGGCCTCATTTTGCGGATAATGATGCGTTACTTATAACACGTTAGGGAAACCGAAGCGAACGGTTATTCTCATTCTTATTTCGGTTTCCATCATTACCGTACAAAACACGCATAAAAAATTGATTCCATTAATCTTCTTTTCGTTTGCATTTCATTTTCTCCTTATCCATTTACGTACTTTCCTTCACTCTCGCCCTGTCTCACAGTTTCACGTCCAAATTCCCATATTAGAACCTTTCCGTGTGTTTCTCATTCAGTATGCCTCCATCACCTGTTCATATTGGACCTCTTTGCGCCCGAATCCCGTGCCGTTTTAACTAGGATCAAAGCTGCTGCCGACGCTGCAATTTCTCCACGTTTTACTCGGAATCCGTCGGGGCGCGCGGTCGGACCGTTTCAGGGCCTGTGTGACCCAAACGTCCTCTTCGGAACCGTTCGTCCGTTGTTATAATATTTTTTTTTTTCTTTTTGCTGCGCATTCGATGAAGTTGCGAACTTTTGTGCGGAGTCCGGTGAGATGGTCGCGATCGTTGGTAAAGCTTTCACGGAGAAAGGTGCTGGGAGAATTAATGGCCACGTGGCTTTGCGAGAGAGCCAACCTGTATTCATCATAAATACAAGCCGGGCTATTCAAGTTTCTTGTTTCGTTTTGCTATAACTTAGCCGGAAATGTATTCATGTTTTATAATAAAAGATCAAAATGTACTGCATTGTACACTTCTGTTGTATTTTAGTTTTGAATTGAAGCAAGTTTGAATAATTTTTAAAATGTTCAACTCAAAATTCACAATGAAATGATTCTGTGCTGAATATTTTCTCATTGGAATGATACGAAAGCACTTTCGTGGTACTACCCATATTAGAAGCGTATTCTTCTTGTTCGGTTTTAGAGCCTTTGTAATTCATTAGTTACAATTCTTGCACTTAAATTGCTTTACTAATTGAATTTTGCAATAAATATATTTTCTAGAGCATTATGCAACGCAATACTATATAATCAAGTGCTGTATGAACATACATGAACTTAGAAATGTAATATAACATACCAAATGCCAAAGAAAACGTGACTTAAAAATTACCTTCACTTCGCAACTCTGAATCTTAAATTGAATAATAGAAAGAAAAAAAAATCTTCAAGTAAAAGAGGCAAGAACCCCAAAAGACATCAACTTCTTCTGCTCATTTGGCATTCGCAACTTTTCCAATCACTATAACAGGAAGGGCCGACGCCACGTGGCGAATGAGCCTAATCAAGGGAATAAAACTCCGTGGAGACGGCGGGCGCTTTCTTGGTGTCGCCGCACTCCGGAAATATGACGACGCAATGCGCGCGAAGCGAGGGGCCGAGGCGGAGCCCCCGATTTACGAGGGGCACGCGTTGCCCCCCCCTTCCCACCCGCTGCCACCCCCTCTGGCGAACGGGAGCAGTGGGTCCATGTGCGACATCACTTGGTCTCCGTACAGCCCGTGTTTTCAAGATTTTTTTTTATCCTTGTCTCACTCATTTTGTTGTGGATTTTAGGATGTAGTTCATCAATAGGATAAGCACTAAAAGTTCATTCAGATTGTCTTGTGTCAACGAAAACTATCTTCGTTTCACTGTTCATTCAAGCTCCTCTCCCGATGGTGTTTTCAGTGTTCCCACAGGAAAAAAATTAACAGTTCGTGTCCTGATTACTATATTATATGCAAAGATAAATTACCTTTCTAGAAGTACATAATACGAAAACTTTGTGATAAAAGTAGACGGATCACGTAAAACGATTAAATATTGTTATTTATTAAGAGAAGAGAAAGAAATAGAAGAAAAAGAAGAGGAAAAAGAAGAAGAAGAAGAAGAAGAGGAAAAAGAAGAAGAAGAAAAAGAAGAAGGAACACAAAGGACGTATTATCGCAGGAAACCATCACAAATATAATTAAATACAACTATACAATGTAAACTAAATATTTTTTGTGAATATAACCTTTCTCTCTAGGAGGCTTAGCGCGAATATTCGTATCAGAAATTGCGATTGTCCTTCGGGATGAAACAGCCCTTAGGCCCAACGTTGGCGTTACGCTCTTCGCCAGGTGCACTTTCGCGCCCTCATTCTTTTCCTCCCTTCCACTCCCCGCCCCACCCCACCCCACCCCGCCACGCTCGCCTGGATGCCGCCGCCGCCGCCTGGTTAGTCGGCGCCTCGAATAAGAATGCGATGGAAAGCCCATATTTAACTTGGTCAATGACCCGCGAAGCAGTGATGGGGCGCCGGTCGAAGCCACGGCTTAAGAGGAAACGCGGGCGCCGAGGGAAGGGTTGGGGAGGTGGCGGAGCCGGCGAGGCAGGAGGCTAGGGTGCACCGCAGCACAGAGGCAGACGTGAAGACATGCGAAGCTATGAAGATTAAGTAATTAGGAGAGGGTGGAAACGGGAAGGAATTTGAGAGGAGGAGGCTGCAAGAAGGGATGTGAATGTTAGACATGAATGAGCATTGAGCCAAATTCGAGAAAAGAGAATGGCACGTGAAGCCTCATAAAAGAAAGAAATCGATACAAAAATATTGAGCACACCGTGACCATATACGTAACCATAGACCACCATAGACGTAACCATAGACCACGTAACCATAGACGTAACCATAACCGCGACCATAGACCAAGTACGTAAGGGAAGAAACTCACAAGAAATAGGGTAAAACGGTTTTATTATAGCAAAAATATTAGTTAAATTCAGTCAAATGTTACGAAATGCAAACTGCGTAGGTTGTGACCAGCATAGGGGATATGACGGAGAGAAAAACGTTACCCATATGAGTAGTCTACTAGAGGACAAGGATTAAGAAGAGGCACGTCATGCGCAGCAGGAACGAACGGCCAAGCAGAGCAGCGGAGGCCATTCGGACGGAGAGGGTGCGCACGGCCTACAACGCAGGGGCCTAACGCCAGTTGCACCCGGCCGCCACCGGAGGCGCGCGCGTCGCCGCTATCTCGCGCGGAAGAGACCGGCACGGCGGAGAGCGCTATCCGGCTATTGATTCGCTGAATAGAAATTAGCTAATTCCCAGCAGTATCACGCGCCATTGCGCCTACCCCTGAGCCCCTCCCCTCCCCGTGCATCCGAAAGCGCTCTCCTCGACGCCTGATAAAGTGTGCGGGCCCGCCGGGCGCCTGTACGGGGCTCCGCCGGCTGCGCCCGACCCGGCGGCGCGGCACTTGGACGGGATATGGACGGCGCGGGGCACTCGCGTGCTCGGGGGATGTGGAGGAAAGGGGGAAGCACACGTGGGGACGGAATACGTAAGGGTCAGAATTTCAGGGCAGTAAAAATGTGTGAAAGAATGGAGAAGCAGGCGTTGAAGAATAGGAGTGAAGGAACAAAAACTTTTTGTCAGATTTATGCTTAAAAAATGACTAAAATTTCGATTACAAAAATCTTTCATTTATTCAACAGATCTTCAAAAACTGGGAAGAAATGAGAGTAATATTTTTTCAGATTTTGTGGGTGGGCGGGGTGGGCTGGGTTGCTGGATGGAAGGATGAGCGAGTGAGAGGGTGATAGACAGATCGGTGAGCGAGCGGGGTAAGCTTGCATGGGTGGTGAATGGGTGAGCGAAGGGTGGATATGCGGGCGAAATGCGAGCGAGCGCGGTGAGGAGAAAACCGTCGATGCGGAAGGTCCGGCAGGGCTGCGCGGTGGCGGCGTTTGGCGCGGGGCGGGCGTGGCGGGCGGGGTGGGGCGAGGCGCGCGCGTTGAGCGAAATCGCGTGGCTGCGCGGCGCCCGGGCGCGAGCGCCAGCGCCGTGCGCGGCCGTAAGATGCCGTGCGGGCGCCCTCTGCCGCTCACCCGCCGCATACTGATGGACCCTCACCGCCCCGCACCGCTCCGCCTCGCTCCTCCTGACTTACGGGGCCGTCGCCGCATTATAAGGCGCGCGCCCGTGCCACGACGCTCCTCCCCACCTGCGACCTTTATGGGTCACTGTTTCCGTGGCCGCGTGGCCTGCTAACACTGCATTGGACTAGGCCGATGAAATATCAGAGAATTTGAAATTTCCGAATTAAACTTCCACACTACGCCGAGGAAGCCTGGGATATGACAGGCGAAACATCGGCCTCTCAGTCAACGACGTGGCGTCACCCGGACAGGCAAGTCATGGACCCGAGGCGCGGACGCTTACGTGTACAGAATGAAACTAGTTGGGCTGCAACAGCACATTCACTCCTTCAAGAGTTGCAATCATGCGGCGCGAGCATATCTCATATTTTCTCGCATTATTTCAAACTTTTGCAATTTTCTAACATGCAGAGAGTTTAATGAAAATGAGACACGCGCCACTTCTTTCTGCGTTTCTTGTTTTATCCCTGCAAAAAATTAAAGAAGAACTTTTTAAGCGTTTATGGTATTTTTAATTTTAAATTTGCATTAACTTAAAGTTGATATTACGCGAAAATGTTTCGTTTTTCAAACAATTGTACCCCCATTGAACCCTATACAATTGTAACCCTTATCGAATATCAGATTTTTTAGAACAGATTTTTTTCAAGACAAAAATCTGTCTTCAAATGTGAAGTTTTACTATGTTAAATGCGAGAAAGTAAAAATACAGTAGGTACTTACAGATTTGAATACGTTCGCTTGAGTACGTTAATTTTGGCAAGTGTTTTAATCAAGAGTTTCCAAATTTCACAATGCACTAATTGTATTTCTATTATTTTTGAAGATGTTACACAGTTGCATGACCCTCGCATATCATAACATGACCTAAGATATCAAATGAGCTTTTTCACTTTGTATAGTAGCTTTGGCTTTTGAAAGTTTGTAATCATTTCACAACTTCTAGAAAGTATTGCATTTTTTTCATTTATTATTGTAGTTTTTAACCCAGATATTATCTATTTATTTCCACATGAACAATACTTTTTTCCCGGTTGACGCAAAATATCGCTGGGTTTCGTAATCTGCTGAAGCAATTCCCGGGCAATTCATCTCTGTGTAAAATATAATCTATCTTCCATACGTTTTTTAACAGTTAATTTCGGAGCGCTTTTAAAATATCAATCCCCTAGCAATTTGGCTTCGCTTAAAGAGAGCGATTAGCTCAACCCAATGCAGTACAGTACACATCGCCAATGAAATGGCGCATGGAAGCAGGTGCTTGCCTCTACGAGGCTGGGAAAATGAGCAGTTCACCCGTGATGTCCTTCGTGAATCGTTCTTTCATTCTAGCATTTTCGTGTTTCACATTTTATAGAAGACGAGAAAGTGTATTGAAATGTGAAAAACGTCGACGATTGTTGAAATATTTAGAAGTAAAATTTAGATAAGTGAATGTTCAGATTTAATTAAAGATTACTATTCATTTAAAAAAGAATTAACCCAGTACCACGTCCTAATGGAAAATTAATAAGTTTTCTAATTAAATGTTTGTTTTTCTTGAGATATCCCAATAATAAATGCTTTCGATCATTATTTCAATACTTCATATATTAAAATAGTTCACATATCTGATATGAAAACAAAATATTTGTGTTATTCTATCATGTGTCATCTCGTGTTTACATTTACAATTACAATTACATATCGGACAAATACGTTAGTCATCAATTTTAACAGTTCCATCTTTCATACCATTCCATGTTTCTTCAGGTAAGTTAGCGCTTGAGGCGAAAAACACTGGAATCCATTTAAAAGCAATAATAAAGAAAGTGATATCGATGTTATATATTACATCGGATTAAGTGAACTTAAAAAACCTATATTTATTCACAATATTTTTTAATGATTATTTTTTCTTTTGTGTCTGATGTAGCTTGAATTTTAAAAACATTTTTGCACGTGTTCGAGTTGTTGGGGAAAGTAAACGCGGCAGGCACTAATAGAACTTCGACGCTGCGCACGATAGATTCAGAAGAGCTGTAAGGGCAAGAATGGCAGGTTTGCAACTCGCGACTCCACACTGTCCTCTGCCACCCCGACTCGCGAACGCTGTAAGCCGATAATTACGGGACGCAGAGAGCCAGGATTAAGCTCATCAAACATTTCAATTAATGTTCGATACGTTAGTTGTGTCAGCGGGCTCGCAGCCCGTCACTCGTCACCTTTGGGGAATGGTAATTCTGCGGCGAATGGGGATCGCTGCCGCTCAGCCACCGCTGTTGTGTGCACAGCGCTCGGCCGGCGGGTGGGGCGAGCTCGGAGCGCGAAACCAGGTGTGCGCAGATACTGGCGGCGAGGGGCGAGAACGCGAAGGCGGGTAGGTGGTGGAGGGGTGGCGCGACCTGTGAAAAGGGCAGTCGGCGACAGGGGCGTCCTGAGAAACAACGGCCTTGGGGCGGTACGTGCACTGGAGGACCCCTATTTGAAACAAAAGCTCCACTCTCCTTCAGTATACCTAGAATCGGAATTCGTTTCTCTATACAATAGTAATCGTCACTTGTACGGTTAATTTTATTAGATGTAATTATATTTTCTATTGAGTCACATAAACTTTTCGAGGCCCTGTAGAACGGGGCTTGGGGTAAGTTGCTTCCTAGAGGTATCCGCTTAACGGATTTGTCCGCTTAAGTGAGGTGTCTGCTTAAGGGAGGTGTCTGCTTAAGGGAGGAGTGTCTTGCTTAAGGGAAGTGTCCTGCTTAAGGGAAGTGTCTGCTTAGGGAAGTGTCTGCTTAAGGGAAGTGTCTGCTAGAGGGAAGTGTCTGCTTAAAGGAGGTGTCTGCTTAAGGAGAGTGTCTGCTTAAGAGAGGTGTCTGCTTAAGAGAGGTGTCTGCTTAAGAGAGTGTCTGCTTAAGAGAGGTGTCCTGCTTAAGACGGTGTCTGCTTAAGAGTGCTGCAGGATGTCTGCGTTAAGAGAGGTGTCTGCTGTAAGGAAGTGTCGTGCTTAAGGAAGGTGTCTGCTTAAGGAAGGTGTCTGCTTAATGGAAGGTGTCCTGCTAAGGAAGGTGTCCGCTAAGAGGAAGGGGGTGTCTAGGGGGGAGTGTCTGCTAAAGAGGGAAGGTGTCGCTAAAGGGAAGGGAGGTGTCCGCTAAAGGGAAGGGAGGTGTCCGCTAAGGAAGGGAGGTGTTCCGCTAAAGGGAAGGGAGCAGGTGTTCCGCTAAGTAAAGGTGCTTGGGGGTGTCGGCTTACACCTCGTTTTTGTCAGTAAAATTTATGGTGATAGCCGGTAAGAATGATTCTGGAGAAGGGTGTTGGAGGGACTG
>BOPP01000138.1:2935805-2961483 GCA_017312745.1 Gryllus bimaculatus
CCCCCTGCCTCCCGCCCACCCCTCACCACGGCCCCCGCCGCGGTCGCAACGGGTGAGACGACCGGCTGCGATTTCTCACTTTGCTAACTTTTGCACGGCTCTCAGTACAGGGCTACAGTCGTGGAGGTTTTCTCTGTTGTTGGCGTTGATCGGAGGAATTTGTTTCAGATTCGGTCTTTCAATGGCAAACAGTTTTCTTGCGATTATTATGTTGGTTCTCCTGCACTTATGCAATGAAATTGCAGTGTATCATCGATCATTTTAGGTTACATATTCATTTACTATTAATAAATTACAGGTCTTCCTACGTTAGTATCGCAGTCTGTTCGAATTTCCGATGTTTTTTTCTAAAAATACGGTGCATAAAACCAACCATTGAAATAATTTTGTTAATTGATGTATAATACAGACTTAATTGAAAAATTAGGGAAAGATGCATGCAACCAATTTTGTTGCGAAGCCCTCCATTGCTGTGTCTTCTATGAGCACTACTTGAAAAAAACTTTTCTCATTCCTTTCGATTTAAGGGAATGGATTGCAATTACTCCGTTAGGAAAAATATAAAGCGTTACTTTTCTTAAATTTCCGTAAAATAAACAATTCTTCTACAGCTATTGAAAAATATGTTTGTTCTCAGTGTATATAATTCAATTATAACATTTAGGAAATACTAACGTATTTGAGTTATTTCAAGACGTTTTCTTTGCTCGGCTTTACTCTCTAGAATAGTGTCGCAGGCCCGCGCAGCAAATGTGTCTGACACACTTACCCTTTGAAGATAACGTCTAAAGTTGCTGAAGGTAATGGAAACCACAACACATCCGAAAAACTCTTGAGGCGATCGAGCAAAGAAGACCAAATAAAACATGTACTTTCCTAACGCAGTCAGTTTCGTCAACAGCAGCACCTGACAACATAATATGTAGTTGACCCACAACCCATTCTCTTCCTTTCTAGAAAAAAAAAACAAACAATTCGTTCAATATGAAAAAGTATGACAATATGCATGTACCCAGTACTCCCCAGCGGAGCATCTACCTAGCCCGGACAGAACATTGTTGGTTTCTTGATATGAGTAGTAGTCTAGTGTAGTATGTATGTATAGGTGTATGTGTAATAGTTGATGAGGGGACCAAAATCAGGGTATAAACGTCACGTGTGGCCTTGGTTTGTTAGTTAAGTTACTCCTACGTTCATCTAGGAGAAACCATGAAAAACTGCTGAATAGAGCAGACTGTCACTGAATTTCTCTGCCAGACAGCGGGATGTATTCCACCCACTTACGTAACTAGTGTCGAAAATCCGATACCGTCGGAACTTCTGCCCTGGGACCTCCTGGACCACGAGATTATAGTCACAACGTATGTCGTCTCTGAGCCAACCCGAACATTTCGGAGCCTGAAACCCACGCTCCCAACTGCACGTCTCCCTCTTACGTCTATCCACGCTCCACACTATGCTCTCCGCAGGGTGACACCCTCGATTTGTATTGATCCTCCAGTGGCCCGACGGGCGTGGATTTTTTTTATCTTCGCTGATATCACCTTTCACGGATGTACGTTTGATGCGCTCGTAAAAAATGGATTCTCTTTGACTCGCGGATGAATAGTGGTGTTCCGCTTCTTTGAATGAATACGCGGTCAGCGCAGGGTGCGGTTTTGAAGGGGATACCGGAAGTAGATTTATGACCACGTGTCCTTTGGGTTTTGACGTGGAGCCGGACGTAGTACGTGAGCTATGGCCGCCAAGATTTCTCTCTATCTTGGGAATAGAGGCGCCGTTTGTTTACACATACTGCTTTTCATGCGCATACATCTAGGATTTTGCATTCATTTATTACCGTTTTAGATATTTTTTATTTATTTGTGTAATATTAATAATTTTTTTATTTAGAAAATCGCTCAAGATATAAAATTCGTACATAAATTTTCAAATGTGATTTCTATAGTTCTAAGACCGACTGATGAGATATCAGATATTACTCAAAAGAAACAATTTTTAAACAAATTTTTTGTAATAATACATTTTATGAATAAAAAAGAACGCGTTTTTCTCGCATTACAGCACTTTCTGCTTAGCTAGACAAATGTTTGGATTCATAATTTAGAAACTAATTTCCTCATTAAAATATCTCACCTGAGGAGCACCGCCCATTCGGGAACAGGTTAAAGCCCCCGACTGGTATACGGACGTGTGTGGTAGTGTATGTTAGTAAGTGTAAATATGTGTAAGTAAGGGATGAGGGTAAGACAAAGATGAGGAAGGAAATATCGCGCGTGGTACTTGGCCTGCTTGTTTGGGTACTGCTCCAACATTCGCCGTATACTGACGAAAAACTATCGATGAAAGCAGCCGCGCGCTTTATAAATTCGCCTTCAGATGACAGCTGAATTGGCCCTAGCTAGTGTCGAAAATCCTGTTGCCATTTGGAAGCGAACCCGTAGGGTCTCCCAGTCAGGAGCACTGCAGAGACGTTACTTGATCTCCGGAGCTACCTCGTCCTGTGCGCAGTATGAAGAGGTTTGCAATGAAAGGGAGAGGAGGGGGAGAGAAGAAAGCTGAGAGAGCGAAGGGCCTGTCTGGCGCGGTGGGGGCTCGGAGCCACGCCGTCGCTGTCCTTTATATTAGCCGCCTCCAGAGGTCGTAAAGTACGTCTCCGCCTCAGACTTTAACGCGCGCCCTCTGAATTGGGCGCGAGAGACTGTCGTGTGTCTTTGGCACCCGCTCTCGCGACCAACCCGTACTTTTTCCTTCACCTGCGCCTAGTCTCTGACTCCACCTCTTATTCTTCCTCTGCCTCGCGTCCACCTCTGTTCCTGCCACAATTTCCACTCCCACCACCTTGAACTTTTTCACTCTGTCGCCTCCTCCTTAACATCCTCCACCCTGCTTCTTTTTCCTTCTGGACAACCCCACCTCCTCACTCTACTCTTCCTCTACCATCACCCCACTTTCCCTTTGGTCCTTACGTCTACCACCTCACCACTTTTAACCCTGTCAACACTTTCGTCCTTCCGGAACTATTCCCGCCCTTAACGCCTTCAGCGTCCCCGCCTTCGTCTGCATCCATCGTCTGCATTTCTTGTATATCTCCGGCACCCCGTCTTCCTCTTCGTCCTTCCTTCCTCCTCTTTCTTCTCGCCGCTGCTTTCTTCTTACTTCGTCACACTCCTCCAATTCGTCGTATTGAGTATCCCTACCTTTCCACCCCCGACTGCAATACTACCCATTCATCCCCTCAGTCCATACCCATTCTCTACTTCGCATCCTATTTCTTTCTATCTCCATCTCAGGCTAATCTCCTGCGCTAGACAATCTCTACCTCCGCCTTCACCTCCACCATCACTTTGACCTTCACCTCTACCTCTTCCTCCACAGGCACATTCGCGTTCTATCCTGTTCGCTCTTTCACTCCCCAACCCCATCCCATCTTCCGCCTTTGTCTCTAACCCAGGCCATATATTCTTCTCTTCTCTCTCTACCATCTCGATCTCATTCATGGCGTCTACGTCCCTCTGCAAACACCGAGCACTCACCTTGCCCCATACACCAAAATCCCCATCGCACATGCGTATTTCCCCCTGCTCGTATTCCACTCCAGGGATCTTCCGTGAGAGATCGTTATACTCTTCTGTTTTTTTCGTCGTCTTGCTACCGAAATTATCTTCTTCCTTCTCGTCCTCCTTCTCGTCCTCCTTCTCGTTCTCCTTCTCGTCCTCCGCCTACTCCTTCTCCGCCTTCTCCTTCTCGTCTTCCGCCTTCTCCTTCTCCGCCTTCTCCTTCTCGTCCTCCGCCTTCTCCTTCTCCGCCTCCTCCACCTCCTGCTGCTTCTCAAATTTTTCGCACCTCCAATGTTTACTGCCTTCTTACCCACTCCTTACAAATTCGCGTGTTTATTGCTTTATTATTGGGTCACGATTCCTTTTACATTTTCGATCGGAATACGTCTATTTAATTCTACGATTGTCTCATTTCGCTACTGCTATAATCTGTAATGAAGTTTGAGTTATCGTTATCTTTTTACCTATGTTTGTGCACGTATTTGCGTAATCCCTAAATTTTTTTTTCACTTTCACGAATATTCTTTCTCTTCGTCACTTTTTATTTTCTTTCCATAGTTACCTATATCTTGATAAAAGAATACTTAAGTTATTTAATGAATCCTGCATTCCAGTACGTATTTCGAAACATTAATAAAATGTTCTATGAATTGTTTATGAGTATTTTCTGATAATATTGCTTAAAAATACGAATTTATTCCATTACGATATACCACTGCTGTTACACATTTGGAAAAGCGGTTTCCAATATCTTAAAATACGGATATTTTCCTTAAAATGGATTATTTTGCTACACTTTATATGAACCTGCTTACCTCACCAGACACGAGTCGTCTCCCAGAAAACATTCTTCTAGGAAAAGGGGTATATTTCCCGGCTGTCGACGTTAGTTTCCCGAGACATCTACCACGTTCAAGTAGCAGATAATCCACTTTGTCCAAAGCCATAAGAGGCCGTTTAAGATGATACGACGAAAATCCCCCACCTGTCTAAATTTCGCCGGATAAACGGGCGGCTTCCCTTCCAAATTCCTTGCGGATATGCTGGGAAACGAGAAGAAACTGCCCGACGAAGAAACGAGTAAATACGACAGCGGAGGCCTTGCCCGAGTGGAGATCAATGTTGGCAGCACTCCGCGCGGAAGACAGGCGCTCGGGTGCGTCGTCACACTCGGCGACATCCCACGACCGACTTCACATTGCTCTTGCGATCGTGTATTCTGTCATAATTTTTTATCTTTATCAAATATTTAGTGCCCAATTATATTGGCCTCATAAGATGAGAATTACGTAAGTTGTCGAATTTTATTCGCGTGTAGTCAACTTACTCTAAAGTGGTCCATTTTCTTTCTTTTACAGAGGTCTCCAGCTTTCTTTTCAATTTCCCATTCGGTTTCTTATATAACAGGGCAGGCTATGTTCTTATTTTTGAAGCTTTGGTTACTGTAAAAATTTCCTTATTATTAAAGTTTTGATTAGTACAGACGTAAATGTATTCAAAATATTACAAATATTTCTTAGTCATAATAACTCGTATTTTTGTAAGTGTACAGTGGAAAATTTACCTCTCCACCAAGT
This sequence comes from Gryllus bimaculatus, assembly GCA_017312745.1. Taxonomy (NCBI): domain Eukaryota; kingdom Metazoa; phylum Arthropoda; class Insecta; order Orthoptera; family Gryllidae; genus Gryllus; species Gryllus bimaculatus. The sequence continues at coordinate 2,940,943 of BOPP01000138.1, forward strand.
TTACTCAATGTCACATTTTACAGTCTAACACAAGATGTGTAGGCCGAGCTTCTTCCTCTTTCTACTCGCACATTCCTTCCATTCCAATTGTTAATTCCGCACCGTACAGCACAGAAATATTTTAATCGTATTTTTCGTGAATGCATCCTCACAATACCTGTCGCTGTCTATTCGCAACTTGCGTTTCTGGTACCTCACAGTTAACTCCCATCACCGCCAACCCTATTTCATACGTAAATCCCCATCTCCATTCGAAAGACTTTCCCATTACCCCATCACCTAAGCAAGCACAATGCACTCCGCTTCCAGCCTCCGGCCTCTCGCCAAAGCCCAGGGGCCCCCGTAAAGCCCCGCCCTCGTAAACCATAACCTGAAGAGGGCTGCGCGCACGGGGCCTTGTGAGGACGGGTGAACAGCCACACCCCCCCTCCGCTCACCCGCCCCCGCTTCGGGGCCCGCGCGGCGCCACCTAATAAATAAGTTAGGAGAACGCCGACCCCGCTCGTGCAGTAACAGGCGCCGCCTCCCCCTCCATCACCTTTGCTTTCCGCCACGCTGCTGACGCCCCTTTCACACTCGCAGATTCTGCCTGTCGTTTGTTCTCGTTCGCGATTCCTGCTTCGGCTGTTCGTTTCGTCGTGGTTTGTAGATGTACTCTTCGTCAATTCACATTCGCAGATTATCTCTTTGTCGGTTCTCATTCCCAGATTGTGCGTGCCCTCTCCGTTCAATAAGTTTCTTTTCGCTATTCTATTTCATTCTCGCGATGCTATTTCATTCTCATTCACGGTTTCTTCTCAATTTTTACATCATGATTTGCATATTTTTCTTTGGTCAATTCTTATTTGCAGATTCTGCCTGTCGTTCATTCTCGTTCGCGCTTCCTGCTTGCTCACGCTCTAAGTTTAATTATAGTTTGTAGATTTTCTCTTCGTTGATTCTCCTTCGCAGATTCTGTATGCCATCTATAATTCACTCTCAAGCGCGGTTTTTGCTTGATCTCTTCGTTCCAACATGGTTCGAAGATTCTCCCTTCGATACCATTCCTGTACATGAATTTTAACTCATCGTTGTCATGACAAAGCAATTACGCAATTTTACTTACTCAATTTTTTTTAGTTTATCAATCTGAAACTCCCCCTTTTCCCCGGTCCTGTTTAACCAATTAAAAGCAGTTTCGTAATGTGTACTTGATATTTATACAAAATGTCATTCTATTGATCATCACGTAATTCTTTCTAAACGCCGTCAAATTTCTAGCTCATACATATCGACAGTTTCTCTTTCCTTATCTACAGGACCGGATTCATATTTTCCAGGGCTGTAAAAATAACTAAACGGAAGATACCCGATTGGTATTGGAGTATTGAGTATACGTGTAAAAATAAATGAAAATAATTTATAACCTACATCATTAAATCACATTTTTTATAATTTTATGAAATAATGCGTATTTTTGAAATATTTGAAGCCTCTATCCAGCAGGGGACTTCAGTGCATGCATAGTTTCTTTATACACGAGTCCACTTGTGCTTGTCCTCTACATTCCTTCTTGCACTTGTCGTTCACTGGAGGTGAGGCTTACGGGTGGGTACGCTTCCATATCGCACACGGCAGCACTCAGTCAGTGCTGCAGTCGCACGTCGCTCTCCGTTTTTATCCGAAGCTTAACTCGCTTCTCGGCGCGCCGGCGGGCAGCAGTCAACACTTCCCCGTCAGCCGTTCGCAGTCAGCCGTCGACTGTCGACAGTTCGTTGAGACCTCGTCACGGCCACGCCCCCGCCCCCGCCCCCGCCCCCGCCCGCGCCGCCGTTCGCGCTGCTCCTCCCCCGGGCGGCCGGCAGGGGAGCACAAAACTCCGGCGTCTTCGCGCGCGCTGGAGGGGGAGGGATTTTCGGGCTGTCGGCTCTCGCAATTTGATCCCGGCCCGGAGGCTGCACGGCCCCAACTTGCACTGGGGCTCGGTGGTCCGAGATCCGAAAGACTCGCAAAAGCGGACGAAATATTGATTAATGTAACCCGTTCTGGTAGCTCAAAATGCGATATGTGTTCGTGTGTATGTGTATATAATATAACGTACTATTCTCTTTCTGATCGTTCTGACTGGATTCTCATGCTGAAAGCGCCTTTGCTTGTGACACAGCTGGCATCTTGGGACAGTAAGATTCCAAACAAGAGACCGCCTGCCATTAAATATTAAGCGTGGCGATAGAAAATAGCAACTTTTGATATTGTTTGTATGAAATGAAATGATCTGTAAATATACCATTCTCAGTAAATGAAATATTCGTGAAGATTATTTTTGCGCATGTATTTAATTTATTGCAGTGTTACACGATAATATTTGATTTGATGTTCATGAGCTGTGTGCGCGCCATATTGGGTGGTTTGTCCAGGACCATTTTTACTGCCTTCGGCTACTAGTTTCATTTTTATTTTTATTAATCATTTACCGTATTTACACATTTTTTTACTTACTAAGGTCGCTTTTCAGCTACTAAGGTTAAACAACGACCATTGCACTTAACATTGGCTTGTAATTTTGGTGTAACGAGAGCAGTGGCGGAACTCGCAAACGGACACACTCAAACGTTCATGCCCAAGGTGAGATTTAAACCCGCGACCATTCAAGCACCAGGAAGCTATGGCCCTGGAGCTTTACGGACCTTCTCTATCCATGCCGGCGTTACGCTTTTTTATTTATTTATTAAATACTTTCTGTTTTTTCGAAGAAGTGGTTTAGGCCCACTGCGTGCGGAGCTGAGCGCCTCCGTTGACTCAGCCGCTGCGCTGAGCAGCCCTTCTGCCCGCCAGCCCGCTCAGGTGCCGCGCGTGCGATTACCCGATTAGGCCTAATTGCCCCCGGGCGCAGGCAGGACCCCCGCCCCGCTGATGCCTAATTCGTCTTTGGGCTTTTTCACGAGACCCGCCCGGAGAGCGCACGCTGGCTGGCTGTTGCCTTTTAATAAAATGTTGCCTTACGTCCGCCTTTCTCGTTTGGTCTGGAATATCTGCCGGTTTGCGAAACGCATGATGAAATTTGGGACGACAAGTCAGCGTAATTTTTAATATGGTTTTGGTCCTTTGAGCGTGTACGCGCGGGCCTGTGAGATGACTTCTTAAGAGTTGCAAAATCATCGTTGTGAGTAAGTTGATATGAACAAAGACATTTTTTGTGAGACTTTCCGCTTCAGTTTGAATTTTCGTAATGACAATTAGTTAGTTATCGTTAGTTCAAATTATTAGATTCTCACAAACTATGTTTTTGTTATAATTAGAGGTGTTTAAATACTAAATGTCTTGTCATTACGAAGAGAATAATGTTATCTACGATTAATGTGAACTATGGTTTGAAATACATTCTCGAAATTTTATTATTGAATCTTTCTTTACATTGAAACATTTTTAACTCATTCAGGCCCTATTAGATTCCTTACAATCAATTAACACGTTGAATGTGTAAGAAATTTGGTCTTGTTGAATTGAAATTTAACTCATAATAGAAATTGTATCCTGAAATTACATTCAATGAACTAAAACTATCTTCCTAATTTTGAAAATGTAAAAATGGCCTAAAATACGTCCTAATCATGTAAGAAATGGTTCAGTAAGTTAAAGCAGTTCTTTTTTCAATGAACATCTTTTGTGATAACGAATACCGTTGGAAGGTTGTTAACGAAGAGCTCCTGCAATGAATCTCGGAGACGCAACTGTATTGTCGCGAATGATACATGGCTCCACATTCGTTTCAATCTCAGCGCGTAATGCATTTGTTCCCGGGCATTTATCTGCCTGTCGCGGCGCCCACCGCCCGTCCGGCCAGATCGTTTTCCACAAGGCAGCCACCACGTCGACGCTTAGCGACCACAGCGGTCTACGGCTCTAGCAGACTCGAAAAATCTGTGCAGGTATTCCAATGAATATCATCTGGCCAATATATCTGGAAAAGTACAGTGGACATTAAATAAGCCATGCACTTACTGCCATCTTAATGCTATCAAATATCTAAATATTTAAAATGTTACGTTGAAATTGAATTTTAAGTTTTTAAACTATGTTATTAAAAAGTAGTTGAAATATCGATTATTCTAACAATTATCCAATCGTAATAGTGGTCTGGGTTGCCATGTACGACGTCTAGCCTAAACTTTTACTATTGCTGTAAACATTATTTGACGTTGTCCTCTGTGGGTTCCTTTCAACGTCTTTACCACGCACGCACTCCACTCACTCACTCAAGAACTCACTCAAGAACTCACTCACTCACTCACTCAAGAACTCACTCAAGAACTCACTCAAGAACTCACTCACTCACTCACTCAAGAACTCACTCACACACACACACACACACACCCAAATGGATGGGCGAGATTGTTAAGACAGTAGGACCGTAGCGATCTCGAACCGAAGGGTCGTGGGTCCCCGCCTCGGGCATGGGAATATGTGTTCGCCAATTCACCCCCTTTCACCCCCAATCACCACCATATCATGTCATCTTCACAGTTGCCATACCGTTAATTGCAATAGTGGTTGCAATGACCTACATGTTGATGCGATCTTAAATAACCAACATGAATAAAAAACGGTGTACGGCCCTAAGAACTCGTATTATTACGACGTACTAATTGTTCATGGAAGCAGCATGAAATACCTACCTACGTCTCCAAAACGTCACAACATTTCTTACTAGACTTCCAACCTCAAGCACAGAAGAAACAATTTCTTTCATCTCGTTCCTTTAGTCGGTGAATGACGCGTCTTCTGTACCCCGTGCAGCATCTGTTGCCGCGACGCTATAAATTTCAGCTGCCGCCGAATCGCGTTGCGCTCACCCGTCCACTCACTTCCGTCGGAAGGCAAGCGGCGGCCGACGAAGCAGATCGCGTTAGGGGGGGGCGGGGCGGGCTGGGCGATGAATCGCCCGGGCGGCGACTTCAAAGGCGTCGGTGGGCGGCGGCGGCGGGCGTCGCGACGCTCTCACATCAAAGCGCGCCCCGCGACGCCACGCGACGCGACGCGGCGTCCGTGCCCGCGCGCGTACAGCGCCACGCGTGACGCACGCGCGTGCCTGCCTGCCCGCTCGCGCCTGCCGCGAGCCAGTCAGTTGTCGACTGCGCTGCCAACGCGTGGCTGCCACGCGACGCGCGGTCGGATGCGTTTGGATTCGTGACGGGCATAAATTTGTGTGCTTGTGAGTAGACCGACCTCGGCTGAACGCGCGAGCGGAGAAACTTGTAGTTGGCGGGTTTTGGTATTAGGACGCGTGAGGTATTGGATTCGAGCAACGCTTGTAGTAGAGTTGAGAGTGCTCGGTTCGAAAATGGCTTGCAGTCTTCAGTCAAAGCTATAAATGAACGGTAATGTAAAAATATTAAAAGGTCTTAACGATCCCCAGAATAGGATCTCGCTTTACCAAGTTTGAACTCGAAAGCCTCTAATCTGGAAGAGTTACTTACATTACTATCATCTTTGTAATATCACTTATAGGCCACAATTCTCACATGCGTGCGATGCAACTCAATAGAACACTTAACACGATATATTAACATTATGCAACTAAAAGTTTGAGGTTATATTGTGGAGATAATTCTAATTGTTTTTTTTTTACTTCCAGTACTATAGCTTAAGAAAGAAAGGACGTGACTAGTTTACGAGCTATAAAGGTACCATATTCTGACAACTGGCTTCCGTTCTCCTGAGTGCCCTCAGTGCCCGAAGTTCCGTTTTCCTTTTGTGAACGAACTTCGAATATGTGAGAGGTCCACACTCGGAACGATGATTCTCTGTGTCTTACCACTAAGTGGGCCAGAACGATAAATACACAAAAATAGAACAGTTAAAATAAAGCAATGGTAAGTTATTGGAATGGCACTTTCGACTGGCTGAGATAGCTCAGGGCAGCAAATATTTCCACTACAACTTATCAGACAGGCAGGTCCTAGACGTCGAGCCTCCAGAGTAGTGAGTTTTTGACACTACTAAGATAGCGAGGCCGACGCTGTCTGGAAGATAATTTTAGCTCTGATTGGTAGTTTTCAGTGGTTTCTTCTATCAATACCATACGAATGGCGGAGTAGTGCCTTAACAAACGGGCTACGGACCATACGCTACACTTCCCTATTTTTGCTCCCTTCTTTAGACTTTCCCACTTGCCCACACTTACACTTATGCTCTATACGACCACGCTTATCGGGAGACCAGTTAGGAAGCATTCAACACATTCCAGCTCAGGCGGTGCTCTACTAGGAGATGGGATAACCTCAGGGAAGTAACCCCGCAAAACAGACGTGTATGTAGGAGCTGAATAGCACTTTTCAGCGGCAAAAGTACACCGCCAATTCGAAAGATATAACTTGCACTCCCCTTATGACCCTAGTATTTAACGCGCCAGGACACTCAAAATAGTCATTAAAACCCGGAGTTTCGCCCGCTTCGAAGAGAAGGCCCCGCCCACTGCCCGCTGCCGGGGACGACGCGCCGGGCGCAGCGCTCGCCGGATTCCGGGCGTCGCGCCTCATTTGTCGGCGCGGTGGGCGTGTCTCCCAGGCCGTCGCCACAAAGGGAGAAAAATGCCTCGTCCGATTCTAAACGAGGAGAGCGACAGGCGGATGGGTGGTGGGGGGCTGCGATATGGCGCGCCGCTCCCTTCAAGTGTTGGCTGAATAATGGCTTGGAAATTATAATGTTCATCTGAATAAAACGCACTCTGTCAGCTACTTAATTTACGCTAATTACTAAATGGGATTTGATCCATTCAAGGAAATCCGCAATGTATTAGTTAATAACGATACAGTTTAGTTAGGAATATCAAAATCAAACGGGTGTGGCTAATTAGAATGCGGCAGTTTCCGAAACTTTATCATCCAAAGAGACATTTGCGAGTGGTCTCAGGTTATCTCCTCATTTTGTTATATTTATTGAAATTACTTTTTTTAAATTTCACTTCATAATTAGTTGTTTCGGAATTTATTAAACGACACTAGTATTGCGGGAGATGACGAAACATATACGGAATTCCCTCAAATACTTTAACTGAAATTAGATTTTTAAGCATGTTGTTCCACTTAAGTATAAAAAGGTTAATATGGAGCAAAATAATGGATTGTTGACCCCTTCTTAAAGACAAATAACAAAGCAGCACTATAAGAAAACAAAAATGGCAGTCAGAAGAACAATTTCATAATATTTCTGTAGTTTAATGCATACTTTCAACGTCTTAATGGACGCTGATGTACTCAATGTATATTACAATCAAGTCACGTATTTTATTCAAACGTAATTGTTTTTGTTTTATTAAATACGTTCATTTGTCACGGATACGAAGATTAGATACTGTTCAGGAGAAACACATTATCACATTTTCTTCTGAGAAATAAGTTCGTTCTGCGTTTCCTGACATTAAAACAGTAGCTTTAATACCTCTGAGCATTATGCTCTTTTTCCAACACGAGGAGTCGCGCGCCCTGCCGGTCTTCGCGAGATCCGTCGCAAAGGTCGTCGCAGGGAATCAGTCTCCGCGAAAATGGAGCGCGGCCACCCCTGGGAAGAGACCCCGCAGCCACCTCCCGCGCTCCAGACGCCTCTTGAATTAATCATATCATTCTTCTTCCGGCGCTCTGGGCTTCTGTCTGGCGCTCGCCCCGCGCCGCCCCCGCGCCGCCCCCGCGCCGCCCCCGCGCCGCCCCCGCGCCATTTCTACTCATTCTCGTCCTCTTCCTCGAAGTTTATTATATATCGCACCCCATTCTCAACTCCGACCACTCTTCCCCTGACCCTCCCCCCTGAACCACCATTGCGCCGACCGCGCAACGCCCTCACTTTCACACCACTTATGATGTGGTGCCCTTCTTCGCGTGGATGCTTTCCGTCACTTTGCAAACTGTCTTTCCCTTGACATATCCTCTCTCCATCCTCTGCCACTGTTTCCAGCCCGCTCAATCTCCAATTGTCGCTGTCCCTTCCTTCTTTCCTTACGTCTATCTCCACACTACTCTGTCAACTCCGCCCTAACTCTGCACCTGCTTCATTCCCGCACTTTGCTGCGCCCTTGGCTCTCCTAGCCTTTCTTCTGTTGAAAATATTCACACCGTAATGTAGGGGAGCCTACTCAATAGTAGAAGTTCCACGTTCTACTATCATGTTCAGAGTTTTTATATCTTCACTAACAATGTTCAAATATACATTTATCTGTTCACTCTGTTAGAAAGGCTACACATATTATATCTCTTACGATATATTTGCACCGACCGGCTGTTGTAATCCGACCTTAAATGCCAACGTACTGTAAAAATAGGCGGAACGACCCTCTTAAACAACATGATTTCTGCTTTGAATCAACAAATCTCAAGTAGAATAAATATTCTTTTTCTCAGAGTTCATGGTTTCTGTGCAAACTGTTCAATGTTCCACTGCCTTATGTGGTTCTTCAACCATTGCACAATACAAGCATCTACCTCTCACTCATTCTACAGGCTGGGTTTAGCACAGACCTATGATTGCAGCGACTAGGATTGAGAGAAGAATTCTGGCCGCCGACTGCTCCGATCAGTAGTTTCCCTTCATTTCTCCGATCAATACATTATGAATACGAGAGGTTACACTAACAAACGGGCCACGGATCGCGCGATATTTCTTTCCTCCTGCTTGTCTTGTTCTTCACCACTTCACACTCACACATACACTCACACTCACACTCTTATGCACTGTATTACCTACCTGTTGGGAGATCAGTCGGCAGTTTAGAGCATCAGCCGACTGGGGAGGTGTCCCCCTATGGGTGATACCCGAAGCAGGTAACACCACGCAAGGCGATGTATCAGTGTTTCAGTGGAGGAAGAATACCTGCCCATCCAGGGACAAAACATTCACTACAATAACAGGAATAATGATCATAGCAATTGTCGTGCCTGGAAATATCAATCAATCCTTCATAGTTGCTTTCCTTTTTCTTCATATACAGGTAATCATGTAGTCAATCTCAACCTGCCCGTCCACTTCTCAGCCTTCTTCGCACCGATCCATTTTAAACTCCCTCAGTCAACCGCCGCCTGCACCTCCTCCGCCCTTCCCCCTCCCCGCCTCCTCCACCCCCGCACCCACCCCACGTCCACATCGGTCGCCGCTCGAGACCGACAGAGATCGCCCGCGCCGCAGCCCAAAGCGCCTTCCCGCTGTAAAACCGATCTAGTCATCCGAAACCATCTGATAGCGGCCTGTTAATGGATTAAAGGGACTCGGGAGCGACTACAAAGGCCTGGGAAAAGCCTCTCGCTGGAAACGGCTGCGGTGGTGTGGCGACCCGCGCGCCATCTGCCGCCGGCCGGCGCAAACTCACCGCTCCCGCTGGCCCGGGTCCGGCGCGCGCCGCTCATGAAATAATGATTTATTCAATTTGGCCCTAAAAGTGGCGCGGGGAGGCGGGAAAGGACCGCAGGGTACCGGGAGGAACAGAGGGTTCGTGAGAGGGCCGGAGGTCGTAATAGTGATTGTGACACCAACTGGGCCAGCGGTGTCGGGGTTAAGGATGATACTGCTAGGGCTAGTTCGTATTTATGATGGCGGTGTCGTCTTATATTGATGGAATAATGAGTTAAAAATATGACTAAGTACTGCGACACTGAAATAAAAATAGTAAATTATTATACAACAGCAGTATATAATAGATAAAACATCCCGATGCGTCTTCAAACTTGTGAAAACGGTGAATTTAATGATGGTGGTAATACTATTAGTGGCGGAAGAAGCAAACTAGTGCTTGTGAGCACGATTTAAATAAATTTTGTTATGCAACATTTACAGAGTACGTGAGTTTCTGTGTTTCAGAAGCACGCTGGTTTACTAAATATGTAACAATGATAGCACATCGAAGTCAAGAAAATGTAAAAATGAAATTAAGAAAATATAACATGGAAATATATTCGTTATCAGGCCACTTATGACGATAATAATTAAGTGTACGAGCACTAATGAGATGAATGCAAATTCCAATACCAATAAAATAAATTAAGAAATGAAAAATAAAGGCATGAATCAGAATAAATATTGGCTACCTAGCTAGAAATTTGGTTCGAGTGGCAGTAATCCAATCCGAGAAATAAGATCGTAATAAGAAAAAATTGAACGTGCCCGTGATAAAGGTAGAATTTACGAATTTAGTAACATGACAAAGTTTGACACCGCGCATTGGCCGAATCCGGTATTACTGCAATAGGTGGCTTACGAGCAAAGCAAGGTCCGGGGCCAGCAGGTGTTCAGCGGCTTGGGGGCGGCGGGGGCAGTGGCGGCGGCGGGGGCTGCGGTGACAGCTCGCTTCGCGGGGTGCTGTGGTAGCCGCCCTCCAATCAAATTTATGATCCCAAACAATAAATTTGTGTAAGTGGTTGTAAGATAATGCAATGTTGGATGTGGAATTAGGCGGCGGGAGGACAGGCACACGGTGCCGTCGAGCGGGGCCGAGGCCGGAGGGGGGCGGGGTCGAGGCAGGGCTAGGGGCCCATAGGTTGCGAAAGGGCCGGAAGGGCACGGCGAAGGGCAGGATGTGGTTTTAGGGGGAGAGGAGAGAAGTACAGAGCGTGCGGTGGCAAGCGTGTTAGAGGCTGCGGGGGTCCGGTGATGAGGGCAGCGTAGTTACGAATTCAGTGTGCGATGGGCGTACGATAAAAGATATGAATAAAAGATTTTAAGTGTCAAGAAATTGGGCTGGCGGGGAGCGGTGAATGGGCACTAGAAAGTGATAATAATGTAGTACTGGTTGGAAGATAAAATCAATGTGCTTTAGGTATAGGGGAAAATTTTTGGGGTGTTGGAGGAAATTTGTAATAAAAATAAATACCTAGGGAAAAAGTAAAAGGGCCTTAGGTGGATTCTAGGCTCTACCAAACAGGGGCTGGGCAGGCAGATTTTAAACTGGGGATCAATAGTTTTACTGCGTTGAATAAAAATCTTGTCATTACGGTGAGATGTGACAACACACTCGTTGTGGCAATCGTGCAGTCTTAAACAGTCCCCAATGCATCACAGGGCCTTCACCCATGCGCAATAGAGATTGTGCCTTGCCAAGTTTTACCTTCTTTCAGAATTAAATGGAAACGAGGCTTCGCGAGCAAATGCGGGTTTTTTTTACCGTCTATCAAAATACTAGGCATACACTACTTAACAAACACTGATCACAACGGGTGAGTCTAGGATTTAAATCTGACAAGAGTGCACGCTCGATTGAAAACGAATTAAAATGTTCTCGTCTGAGCAGCATGAAACCGAAGTGACAACAAGACTAATGAACTGCAAGGCGCGCGAGGGAAGAGTTGAGTAGCAGTGACCGCGGCGGGGTGGGGCGTGCACCCGGCGGCAGCTGAGGCTAGGGCGAGGCGCCCGCGCGTCGTTTTGCGGAAGCGGGAGCCCCCTCCGAGGGCGGGGAGCAGCCACGTTGGGAGGGCACAACGCGGGCCCCGCGGGTCCCCGGGAGGATTGCCGGGGCCCCCGCCGCAATTGATACAAAGGTATTTCAAGAGAGCCGTGTCACCTTTATTTATGACGTTGGTCCACGCATCACGAGTTTTACAAATTCCACAATCCAATCGTGAAGGAACTAACTAGAACTGAAAGTATGAAACTACAACAAGATAATTTCTATTTTAAGAAACAACTGTAGCGTTAACGAACATTCAAATCCGTGTGATTTTAGTTTTTGTTTTCTTCGGACGTTTATTTTTAACAGGGGAAAAACAATATATAAGAAATTTTTCATGTAAACTTGTGTGGAACTCAGGAATTGCTGCCCGCAGGCAATGCTTAAGATCAAGAGTTGAATTCTAATAGAGTTGTTTTGAATAGCAACATTGGAAATAAACTGTGAATGTTATTTTAATCAAAAATGAGGTTTGTGTGAAAGTATTAATTATAAAGTAATTGGTACTTCTGATAAGAAAATATTGAAGACAGTTCATTTTATGACGGAGAATGTAATTTATTGGTATTACGTGACATTTTTCTTTCAAAGCTAAAAGCAATACATTTTTTTTTTTTTTTAAACTTATGGGAAAAATGCTTTAAAAGTAATTATTATGGTTTAAAACGTATTTAGGTGAACATTAAGTAATGGTGGGAATTAAAAATCTGGGTTCCTAGGAAAATCAAATGAGAAGAACGGAAAGAAAGTAGCGGGCGTGTGGTCCGCGAGGGCGAGCGAGCAGACTAAGCAGCCTAGGGAGACAATGGGGTGTGGCAAGCGGCGGTGGCGGTGTGGGGGGGGCGAAGAAGGCGGAGGCGGAGGCGGTTGGCGGGGTTGGCGGTGGCGCGGGTGGTGGGGCGGCGGTGGCGGTTGGCGGGGCGGCCGTGTCCAGTGACGGGGTGGGCGGGGCGGGGGCGGCGGGCGGCGGTGGGCGGGGCGGGGGCGGCGGTGGCTGCGGCCAGCGGGTGGGCCGGGTGGCGGTGGCGGTGCGGCGGTGGCGGGTGGCGGGGGCGGGGCGGCGGGGGCGCGGAGCGGAGGCAAAGCGACGGAGGCGGAGGCAAGCGACGGAGGCGGAGACAAAGCGACGGAGGCGGAGACAAAGCGAGGAGGCAGGGAGGTGGAGGCGGAGGCAATGGCGGCGGTGGAGCTGGAGGTGGCGTCGCCTTCCGCATCGTAATTAGCGACTCGAGGATTGCCCCGTCGCCTTAGCCGCTTAGCCGCGGAGTGTAAACCCACCGCCTCACTCCCGCCGCCGCACGGGAGCGGGAGGTGGAGGAGTTGACTGCGACTGAGAGGATGGAGGCAGTGATGCAAGTGGGGGTGTTGTCGGCGTTGGCTATGAGGAGGGATGTGACCGGGAGGTGAAGATAACATTCATGATTTTTTTTATGATATTGATGACAGGCAACAGAGGCGGTGACGTTCATGACGATGATGCTGCAGTGGTGACAATGATGACGACCGTAATGATTACTACAGCGGAGTCCTGTTGTCATCTGACCTTAAACCCCAACGTACCCTAGAATTAGACTGAACAACCCACTTAAGCATTTTGATTTCTGATTAGAATCAACAAAATTGAGGTAGAATGAATTCTAGTTTTAGAAATGACTTCGGAGCAAATTACTACAACTTACGTTTCGTGGACAATGAATTTTGTAACCTCGATAATGTAGATACCGTCGAGGACGACACTAACATACTTATTTAGACTTCTGTGAAGATGACGATGACGATGGTATCAACATCGGTGATAATCGGCGTTGGTAACTGTAGATATCGGCGTCAGTGATAGTGACGATAACGAAGACGATGACGCCGGCTATGGTGACGATGGTGTCGATGACTATGATGTCTATGACAGATGTCGGCGGTGATGACGAAGAAATAGCTTAATGGCATTCCCATCACTCTAGAGCTAAAAGAAGAGGAGGCTGTGTTTCGGTTAACACCGAGGCAATGGCAGAGAGATGCAGTTCCCGAAACTTTATCATCAAAGAAGACATTTGGCGAGTGTCTCTAGGTTATCTCCTCATTTTGTTGATATTTATTGATAATTAACTTTTTTTTAAATTCACTTCCATAATTAGTTTGTTTCCGGAATTTTAATTAAACGACACTAGTATTGGCGGGAGAATGCACGAAACATATACGGAATTCCCCTCACATACTTTTAACTGAAATTAATTTTTTTTAGGCATGTTTTTGTTTCCACTTAAGTAATTAAAAAGGTTAAATATGGAGCCAAATAATGGATTGGTTTTTGACCCTTCCCCTTAAAGGACAAATTTTTACAAAGCAGCAACTATAAGGGACAAACAAAAAAATTGGCAGTCCAGAAGGAACAATTTTTCAAAAAAATTAATATTTTCTGGTAGGTTTAATGGGGCCATACTTTAAACGGGGTCTTACAATGGACGCTGAAAAAATGTACTCATGTATATTACAAATCAGTCAACGTAAAAATTTTAATTTCAAACGTAATTGTTTTTTGTTTAATTAAAAATTACGTTCATTTGTCCCCACGGATACGAAGATTAGATACCTGGTTCAGGAGAAACACACTTTACCTACATTTTTCTTCTGAGAAATAAGTTCGTTCTGCGTTTTCCTGGACATTAAAAAACAGTAAGCTTTTTTTAATAACCTCTGAGCATTAAATGCTCTTTTTCCAACAACGAGGAAGTCCCCGCGGCGCCCTGGCCGGTCCTTCGTCGAGGATCCCGCGTCGCAAAAGGTCGTTCGCAGGGAATTCGTCTCCGCGAAATATGGAGGGCGGCGCCCACCCCCTGGGAAGAAGAACCCCGCAGCCCACCTCCCGGCGCTTTTTCCAGACGCCCTTTTGGGGAAATTTTAATCATATCATTTCTTCTCCGGCGCTCTGGGGGCTCTGTCCTGGGGGCGCTCGGCCCCGCGCCGGCCCCGCGCCGGCCCCGGCGCCGCCCCGCGCCGCCCCCGCGCAAGCCCCCGCGCCGGCCCCCGCGCCGCCCCCCGCGCCGCCCCCGCGCCGCCCCCGCGCCGCCCACCACGCGCCGGCCCCCGCGCCGCCCCCGCGCCAATTCTACTTCATTCTCGTCCTCTTCCTCGAAGTTTATTATATATCGCACCCATTCTCAACTCCGACAACTCTTTACCCCTGACCCTCCCCCCTGAAACACCATTGCCGCCACGACCGGCACGCCCCTCACTTTCAACACCACTTATGATGTGGTTGCCCTTCTTCGCGGTGGAATTGCTTTCCCGTCATCTTTGCAAACTGTCTTTTCCCTTGACATATCCTCTCTCCATCCTCTGGCTCACTGTTTCCAGGCCGGCTCCAACTCCAATTGTCGCTTGTCCCCTTCCTTCTTTTCGGCTAACGTCTATCTCACACTACTGCTGTCAACTCCTTTCCCTAACTCTGCACCTGCTTCATTCGCGCACTTTGGCGGGCGCCCCTTGGCTCTCCTAGCCTTTCTTCTGGTTTGAAAATATTCACACCGTAATGTAGGGGGAGCCTACTCATAGTTAGAAGTTTCCACGTTCTACTATCAAATGTTCAGAGAGTTTTATATTCTCACTCACAATGTTCAAATAATACATTTAATCTGTTCCTCTGGTAGAAAGGCTACAGCATATTATATCCTCTTACCAATATCATTGCACCGGACCGGGCTGTTGTAATCCGACTTAAATGCAACGTACTGTAAAAATAGGCGAACGACGGCCTCTTTAAACAAACATGAATTTCTGCTTTGAAAATCAACAAATCTCAAGTAGAATAAATATGTCTTTTTCTCAGAGTTCTGGTTTTTCTGTGCAAACTGTTCAATGTTCCCTGCCTTATGTTGGTTCTTCAGAAACCATTGCACAATACCAAGGCATCTACCTCTCACTCATATCTTACAGGCTGGGTTTAGCAACATGACGCTATGATTGCAGGCGACTAGGGAATTGAGAGAAGAATTCTGGGCCGCCGACTGCTCCGATCAGGTAGGTTTTCGCCTTCATTTCCTCCGATCAAATACATTAATTGGAAATACGAGAGGGTTACACTAACAAACGGGCCACGGGGATCGCGGGCGATATTTCTTCCCTCCTGCTTGTCTTTGTTCTTCACCACTTTCCAACACTCACACCATACACTCACACTCACACTGCTATGCACTGATTAACCTACCGTTGGGAGATCAGTCGGCAGTTTAGAGCATCAGCCGACTGGGGAGGTTGTCCCCCTATGGGTGATACCCCGCAAGCAGTTAACAGCACGCAAGCGATGTATCAGTGTTTCAGTGAGGAAGAATACCTGCCATCCAGGGACAAAACATCATACCAATACAGGAATAATGATCATAGAAAAAAAAAAACAATTGTCGTGCCTGGGAAATATGCAATCAGATCCTTCATAAGTTGCTTTTCCTTTTTCTTGCATATACAGGTAATCATGTAGTAATCTTTCTCAACCTGCCCGTCCACTTCTCAGCCTTCTTCGCCACCGATCCATTTTTAAACTCTCAAGTCAACGCGCCGGCTGCCAACCTCCTCGCCTTCCGCACTCCCCGCCTCTCCACCCCCGGCACCCACCCCACGTCCACATCGGTCGCCGGCTCGGAGACGGACCAGAGATCGGCCGCGCCGCAGCCCAAAAGCGCCTCCCCGCGCTGTAGAACCGATCTAGTCCCATCGAAACGCATCTGATAGCGGCCCTGTTACATGGATGTAAAGGGACTCGGGAGCGACTAACATAAGGCCCTGGGAAAAGCCTCATCGCTGGCAACGGGCCTGCGGTGGTGGTGGCGACCCGCGCGCACATCTGCTGCCGCCGGCGGCGCAAACTCACGCGCTTCCCGCTGGCCCGGGTCCGGCGCGGCGCCCGCTTATGAAATAATGAAATTTAATTCAATTTGCCCTAAAAGTGGCGGCGGGAAGGCGGGAAAGGACCGCAGGGTACCGGGAGGAACAGAAGGGTTTCGTGAAGGAGGGGCCGGGGAGGTCCGGGTAATATTGATGTTGACACAACTTGGGCCACAGCGGGGTTATCGGGGGGTTTAAGGAATGATACTGCTAGGGCTTAGTTCGTATTTATGATGGCGGTGTCGTCTTATATGATGAATAAATGAGTTAAAAATATGACTAAGTACTGCGACCTGAAATAAAAATAGTAAATTATTATACTAAACAGCAAAGTTTATAATAGATAAAACATCCCGATGCGTCTTCAACTTGTGAAAACGGTGAATTTAATGATGGTGGTAATACTATTAGGGCGGAAGAAGCAAACTAGTGCTTGTGGAGCACGATTAAAATAAATTTTGGTTATGCAACATTTACTAGAGTACGTGAGTTTTCTGTGTTTTTGAGAAAGCACGCTGGTTACATAAATAATGTAGCAATGATTAGCAATCGAAAGTCAAGAAAATGTAAAAGATGAATTAAAGAAGAATATAACATGGAAATATCATTCGTTATCAGGCCCCATTTATGACGGATAAATAATAAGTGGACGAGGCAACCTAATGGAGATGAATGGGCAAATTTCCCCAATACCAAATTAAATAAATTAAGGGAAAGAAAATAAAGGGCATGAATCAGAATAAATTGGGCTACCTAGCTAGAAAATTTGGTTCGAGTGGCAGTAATCCAATCCCGAGATGAAATAGGGATCGTAATAAGAAAAAATTGAACGTGCCCGTGATAAAGTAGAATTTACGAATTTAGTAACATGACAAGTTTGACAACCGCGCATTGGCCGAATCCGTATTGACTCGCCATAGGCTGGCTACGAGCAAAAGCAAGGTCCGGGGGCCAAGCAAGGTGTTTCAGCCGGCTTGGGGGCGGCGGGGCAGTGGGCGGCGGCGGGGCGGCGGGGGCAGTGGCGGTTGGAGGGGGGCGGCGGGGGCTGCGGTGACAGCTCGCTTCGCGGGGTGCTGTGGTAGCCGCCCTCCAATCAAATTTATGATCCCAAACAATAAATTTGTGTAAGTGGTTGTAAGATAATGCAATGTTGGATGTGGAATTAGGCGGCGGGAGGACAGGCACACGGTGCCGTCGAGCGGGGCCGAGGCCGGAGGGGGGCGGGGTCGAGGCAGGGCTAGGGGCCCATAGGTTGCGAAAGGGCCGGAAGGGCACGGCGAAGGGCAGGATGTGGTTTTAGGGGGAGAGGAGAGAAGTACAGAGCGTGCGGTGGCAAGCGTGTTAGAGGCTGCGGGGGTCCGGTGATGAGGGCAGCGTAGTTACGAATTCAGTGTGCGATGGGCGTACGATAAAAGATATGAATAAAAGATTTTAAGTGTCAAGAAATTGGGCTGGCGGGGAGCGGTGAATGGGCACTAGAAAGTGATAATAATGTAGTACTGGTTGGAAGATAAAATCAATGTGCTTTAGGTATAGGGGAAAATTTTTGGGGTGTTGGAGGAAATTTGTAATAAAAATAAATACCTAGGGAAAAAGTAAAAGGGCCTTAGGTGGATTCTAGGCTCTACCAAACAGGGGCTGGGCAGGCAGATTTTAAACTGGGGATCAATAGTTTTACTGCGTTGAATAAAAATCTTGTCATTACGGTGAGATGTGACAACACACTCGTTGTGGCAATCGTGCAGTCTTAAACAGTCCCCAATGCATCACAGGGCCTTCACCCATGCGCAATAGAGATTGTGCCTTGCCAAGTTTTACCTTCTTTCAGAATTAAATGGAAACGAGGCTTCGCGAGCAAATGCGGGTTTTTTTTACCGTCTATCAAAATACTAGGCATACACTACTTAACAAACACTGATCACAACGGGTGAGTCTAGGATTTAAATCTGACAAGAGTGCACGCTCGATTGAAAACGAATTAAAATGTTCTCGTCTGAGCAGCATGAAACCGAAGTGACAACAAGACTAATGAACTGCAAGGCGCGCGAGGGAAGAGTTGAGTAGCAGTGACCGCGGCGGGGTGGGGCGTGCACCCGGCGGCAGCTGAGGCTAGGGCGAGGCGCCCGCGCGTCGTTTTGCGGAAGCGGGAGCCCCCTCCGAGGGCGGGGAGCAGCCACGTTGGGAGGGCACAACGCGGGCCCCGCGGGTCCCCGGGAGGATTGCCGGGGCCCCCGCCGCAATTGATACAAAGGTATTTCAAGAGAGCCGTGTCACCTTTATTTATGACGTTGGTCCACGCATCACGAGTTTTACAAATTCCACAATCCAATCGTGAAGGAACTAACTAGAACTGAAAGTATGAAACTACAACAAGATAATTTCTATTTTAAGAAACAACTGTAGCGTTAACGAACATTCAAATCCGTGTGATTTTAGTTTTTGTTTTCTTCGGACGTTTATTTTTAACAGGGGAAAAACAATATATAAGAAATTTTTCATGTAAACTTGTGTGGAACTCAGGAATTGCTGCCCGCAGGCAATGCTTAAGATCAAGAGTTGAATTCTAATAGAGTTGTTTTGAATAGCAACATTGGAAATAAACTGTGAATGTTATTTTAATCAAAAATGAGGTTTGTGTGAAAGTATTAATTATAAAGTAATTGGTACTTCTGATAAGAAAATATTGAAGACAGTTCATTTTATGACGGAGAATGTAATTTATTGGTATTACGTGACATTTTTCTTTCAAAGCTAAAAGCAATACATTTTTTTTTTTTTTTAAACTTATGGGAAAAATGCTTTAAAAGTAATTATTATGGTTTAAAACGTATTTAGGTGAACATTAAGTAATGGTGGGAATTAAAAATCTGGGTTCCTAGGAAAATCAAATGAGAAGAACGGAAAGAAAGTAGCGGGCGTGTGGTCCGCGAGGGCGAGCGAGCAGACTAAGCAGCCTAGGGAGACAATGGGGTGTGGCAAGCGGCGGTGGCGGTGTGGGGGGGGCGAAGAAGGCGGAGGCGGAGGCGGTTGGCGGGGTTGGCGGTGGCGCGGGTGGTGGGGCGGCGGTGGCGGTTGGCGGGGCGGCCGTGTCCAGTGACGGGGTGGGCGGGGCGGGGGCGGCGGGCGGCGGTGGGCGGGGCGGGGGCGGCGGTGGCTGCGGCCAGCGGGTGGGCCGGGTGGCGGTGGCGGTGCGGCGGTGGCGGGTGGCGGGGGCGGGGCGGCGGGGGCGCGAGCGGAGGCAAAGCGACGGGAGGCGGAGGCAAGCGACGGAGGCGAGACCAAAGCGACGGAGCGGAGACAAAGCGAGGAAGGCAGTGGAAGGTGGAGGCGAGGCAATGGCGGCGGTGGAGCTGGAGGTGGCGTCGCCTTCCGCCATCGTAATTAGCGACTGCGAGGATTGGCCCACCGTCGCCTTAGCCGCTTAGCCGCGGAGTGTACATCCCCACGGCCTTTCACTCCCGCCGGCCGCACGGGGAGCGGGAGGTTGGAAGGAGTTGACTGGACTGAAGAGATGAGCAGTGAATGCAAGTGGGGGTGTGTCGGCGTTGCTTACTGAAGGAGGGATGTGACCGGGAGGTGAAGATAACATCAATGATTTTTTTATGATATTGGATGACCCGGCAACAGAGGCGGTGACGTTCATGACGATGATGCTGCATGGTGACAAAATGATGACGACGCGGGTAATGATTACTCCAGGCGGAGTCCTGTTTGTCATTTCTGACGCTTAAACCTCCAACGTACCCTAGAATTAGACTGAAACAACCCACTTAGCATTTTGATTTTCTGATTAGAATCAACAAAATTGAGGTAGAATGAATTCTAGTTTTAAGAATGATTCGAAAGCAAATTACTAACAAACTTACGTTTCGTGGACAATGAATTTTTGTAACCTACCGATAATGTAGATACCAGTCGGAGGAGCGACACTAAACATACTTATTTTAGACTTCTGTGAAGATGACGATGACGATGGTTAATCAACATCGGTGAATCGGCGTTGGTAAGCTGTAGATATCGCGTCAGTGATAGTGACGATAACGAAGACATGGAACGCCGGCTATGGTGAGATGGTGTCGAATGGCTATGATGCTTATGACAGAATGTCGGCGGTGATGAACGAAGAAATAGCTTAATGCTATTCCCCAATCACTTCTAGAGCTAAAAGAAGAAGGAGGACCTGTGTTTCGGTTAACACCGAGGCAATGGCAGAGGAAGTGGGCGTGGCGGGGTGGTGGGGGGGGTGGCGCGAAAGGCTG
>BOPP01000138.1:2961508-2993224 GCA_017312745.1 Gryllus bimaculatus
AGCGCCGCGGAGCAGTTTGGGCGCCGCACGCGCCCGCCCACTCGCTCACGCATTTGCGCGGCTTACGCACTTATCTCCGGGCGCGGCATTTTGTTGGCTGCTCGCACGTCGTCATATCTCGCTTGGCGGCGCTTCTGAGAGCCGCATTTAGACGCCCCCGCTTCCGCGTCTTGATTCCCGCGCTTGCCGCCCCTGTGTCGTAGACGCCTTGGTGTGTCTCGTGAGAATGGGACTACCACGCCAGTTTGTTGCTGGATGCGAGTTACAATCTCAAATGGAACACTTAACTTCTGCTGTTTCTCGTGTATTTATTATAATCTAACGAGTAAAGGGAATTTTCTTTACAGAAATTGTTCTTGATTCAATGTAGAATTTTGGTTGTATGCCTAATATAAACATATTACTTGGATGACAATTTTATTTGAAAGATGCGATAATACTCGCACTTTTAGACTGTGTTTTAACACATTTATGCTTTCTCATTATTAGAATTAGAAAAATTAAATAAAGCTAACAATGATACATAATAGACAGGTATTTCCCCTGTAGCGTTAGATATTAAATTTAAATCGTAAGTATCGAATTGCAACAATGTGGGTTTTCTTTTTAAACGTTTTGGGAAACTCTCTTCTTATATTTAGTATTTACCTAAATAATTCCTACATGTTGACTGCACTTCACTCCTAAATGTCTATTACAACACACCATTACTCATGTAATAAATAAATTCCCCAATCGTTTTGTTTAACTTCACATTCTGAACATCCAACACATTTTGCGGATCTAAAATAGTTCAACTTGACAGAGGCAAAGCAATAGGTCAACAGTAAAGAAACTCACCAAACGTTCTTTGAACCTCGTGTACTGCACATCGCACATATCTTGCGAACCAAAATAAATACTAAGGCTCTGCGGCGGCGAGGATGGCTGCTGCCTCGGCGCTGCAAATAAATGCGGGAAACGCGGCGCAGTGTGGAGCAGAATGGCGGGGTGGGCGTGGTGTACCGCAGAAGAGAGGAGCTGAAAGTGGGGTGAAGGTGGAGTAGAATGAGAGTGGATGGAGCGGGAGGATTGGTGTGGAAAAGAAAGGGGAGTGAGGTGGATGGAGAGGAGATATAAAGGGTGTTGCTGGGCGGGACGAAAATATGCAGAGCGAGAGGAGGATGTTGGAGGAAAAAGTCGGAAAGAAGAGGAGAGAAGAGGGAAGCTAGAGGGCGGGGTGATGATGGGCAGAGGGCCAGCAGGAAAGGGAATAGAGGACAGAGCCGGGGTGGAAAAGGGACGGTATCGGGAAGAGGGGAAACGAGTGGCGGAACGGGTTCGTGATTAGCAGGAAGAGGCGGGGAGGAGACGAGTAGAACCAATGGGGACTTGCGGGAGGATGAAGGCGGGGATAAAGAAGCAGAATGGCGCGCGAGGAGAGAAGAGAAGCTGGAAGTTGGAGAGCTGGGTGAAGAAGGATAGAGGGTCAGCAAGGAAGAGCAGATGTGTGTTGACGCAGGAGAATGGTGAGACTAGACAAGAAGTGCTGGCGGTGTGAAGCAGAAGGTTTTTACCGTGCCAAGTGGACCGAGGAAGTGGAAGGTGCTGGAGGAGGAAACTGGAAATGGCGTGATGGGGAGAGCAGAGTCGGGGCGGGGGTACAGATAGTGCGAAACTAGGCAAAGCGGGACGTCTGGCGTGGGCGGGGTGGGTAGTGTGTGGCGGGGCCATGGGGAGAGCGAGACCCAGCAGGCCTGGCGACCGTGGGGCGCTGTGTTTGACTGCGTTAATGTCGTACGTTTCCGCCGCGAAGCACGTGGCGCGGTACACAGCCCCTCCCCCCTCCGCCGCACCGTCCATCGTGTGTGCTTTCCTTTCCTTTCCCTCTTTGAGGCACCGCACGATCGTCGCGTTTATGTTGCGCGTCCGCCCGGCATGGGGCGACTCGCCATGGAGGCTTGGTGGCCCCTGTGAAACGGGGTCGCTAACGGAAATGAATAAAGTGTATATTTTCACGTGAAGTTGTTTATATTTGGTTACGATACTCAAACTAACTGCCGCTTTAGCGTCTGTTGGGACTATTTGGGCGAGTTTGCCCTGCAGGTACGATTGTTGACCCCCCAGATAGATTTATTTTTGATTTGTTTTTCATTCTTGAGATTCAATACCTTATCTTATAAATATCACCTTTCATATGTCATTCCATCTTGACTATACAAGTGATATTGGTTTATTTGAAATATTTAGAAAAAACTCAACTGTGCTTATTTTTTGTTGTAATGTGTGTAAATATATTTACATTTACTGCTAGGAAATTTGTGCAAATTTAAAAGAAACGTTACCTCATTTTGACATAGTTTTATGAAAATAGACATTAGATATTCATAACAGCTTGAGTATTGCGAGTATTGAGTATTGAGCAAATAACGTCGAAATAATTTCCACCTTGAAGCATTTGAGGTAATTACCATTACTGGAATATGACAAGATGTATATACTCTCGTGTAGTTTGACATGCAAAATTGAAATATCATTCAAAGCAGTGTGCTAATAACCACGAATGAGTGTGATTCTTAAACAATTTAATTCACTAAAACACATGCCATTAGATGCGATTTTGGACTACATGTACCACAGAGCGGAAGCCTGTAATTTCCGAGAGACCCAATGCTGAATAATAATAGTCTCACGGTCTGCTTTAAGCCCAGAGGGCCGTACACTGGGCCGATACGGAAGAACAGTTGCTTGAGGCGAAATTTTAGAAAAGGTGTAACGTTTTAAAGATATGGGAGTAAAATAACGAAGCACTTATGAGATGGAACTGTTCATTGTTAGTAGCAAAATTTTATAATTATTAAATGACAGTGATAAATCTGTACAATAAACTACATACATTTGCATAAAACAAATTGCAAGACGGCATCGCAAATTAGCTTGATTTGTACTGTAAGTAATAAATATTATTGGATGTGTGACATTAAAATAATTTTTTTAAATTTTAATCGAATATACCGTTTGCAAAAAATTAAAGTTGAAAACGTGAGTAGAAAGAGATTGTGTTACTTAATGCAATTTTGTTCGTCCATGTTACGCTATTTTGAATTTCATCAATAATAATAATAATAATAATAATAATAAATACCAATAATGTTATTATTTTGAGGTGTCTAGAAGAATTGTTAGGTTCATTGAATCAATCGTAACGGAAAGGTATGTGGTCTAGTAGAATAGATTGTATTAGCCTTACCTACTGTTATTTTGCTGCTGATTAAACTACTGATGCTAGTTTCAAAATCGCACAACATTCGGGAATCATTCTCTGCACTGGAGTACCCCAAGGCCTCACTGTGTGTCTCACGCAGTCGGTCGCCGTTCGCCGAAGCCTCGGCATGGAGCCCGCGCCTCGAGAGCCGACTTCGGCAGCGGCGGCGGCGGCTGTGACTGCGTGCGTTAATGCGGGCCGGCGCCGTTCCCCGAAGCGTTTAAGGATCTCCCACGTCGTTCGCGTGCCATGGCGCCCGCTGCCGCGCCTGCGAATTAGCGCCCGTAATCACCACTTTTAAGCAGATTGCTGCGCGGTTGGCGTGGCGCCGTCGGCCGCCCCCGCGGGGTGGCTGGCGCTTGCTGCCGTCGACGCCGCCTGCGACGCTACAAGGAGCTGCCAGGTTTTGGTGCCGTGTGGTTCCGTGTCCGGAGAGTTTTGGGTCGGTGTGGAACGTTGGAACATATAGTTAGAGTGAGCGTAAATTTTTGTGGGATACTGTTTTCGAAATACTACACAACACAACCAAACGGAGGGAAGAAAAGCCTCTCTTAACGGCCGGCGTCCGTTAAGAATGTTGTTTGCCCGCGGTCCGTTAAGCTTAACTGTAATAAATGAGTTTGGGCTAAATATGGTGTATTAGTACATCTATTCTAAGAAAACTAGTACTGCTTATGATATGCTAGAAGGTAGTATTACGAATTACTTAACGACACATCACAAATAACGGACGTTTTTACTTGCTGTATTGACTTAATAGAGTTGATAATTATTGAGGAATCCTGTTAAGAGTTAATCATGCAGAACCTTAATTTTATATGATAATTATTTCCAAATTCTCAACAAAATCATCGGAGTGACTATTGATTATAGACAAGGAGTTGTTGAATATTGGTGAGAGAAAAGAGCAGCTTTTTAGCAGTAAATTTGCAATGTGGTCTTCAGCAGAAATCTTCGGGTTTACTCATGAGTTGAACTCTCTCACTTCAGCTTGAAAAACCAAATTAGCTTTCTAGAATACGTAAAACTGTGATAAGGGTGACGAAATTCTATCCTGCAAGAAATACATACTTGCAAAGTGGTCAGTGTGTGGTTAGTGAGCAACTCGTGCGGTGCAGTTGGCTTTGTGATGTTTGGTAGTATCTTGAAGAGAACTGAGGCGTGACCCTGCGCAACTAAATGGCGTTATATTTCTCAAACATTTTGTAAACAGCATACAGACCTTAGGAATATGCCGAGTGCTAGCTAGAATACTCACGAGCATGGATTATAGAAAGTTTAAACTTGTTTGCATTAAGCGATTAGTATTTGAATTATTACAAAGTGAGTCAATATTGTTAATTCGCAGTTATATTTGTAACTGATAATATAGACACAAGCAATGTGGGTGCGACGTAGTTAGAATTTCCTGTAATGTTCCTCTTTTAAGAAAGTTGCAAACGAAAGGTTATAAGAAAAATATATTTTCTTAAGAAGATTTATTTTCAACCTTCATCTTAGCGACTTTTTCCAGTCACATTTAAAGTATCGGTTACACCCAAAGATTCACAAGAAAAATCGAATATTTGCTTTTAGGTTCCTTCTTATTTTAGACCGCGTCGCTTCTGTGGGTGGGGGCCGGAGCGGAAACGACATTGGCGAAGGCGAAGTGGGACAAGTTGCTGGTGGCGGAATAGCGCCGGGGGCGGCGCTGAATGGGACGGAGGTGGAGGCAGCGGCGAAGAAAGCGGGAAGTGCGCTTGCTGAGCAGACGAAGGTTAATTGATGATCGCGCACCGCTGCGTCGCCGTCTCAGCAGCGGAAAAGACGGAGGCGTGTGGGGGTAGAGGCGGGAGCTGTGGAGAAGGCGGAGGCGGTAGGGTAAGGGTCGAGAGAGGCGAAGGCGAATATGAAAGCGATGATGGAGTCTGAGGTGGAGGCAACGGCAACCGCATTGGCTGCGAGGACGCGGTCAAAATTGGGCCTCGAGACACATGTGGGAGTTGCTGTGAGGCAAAGATGTGGGAGACGAGGATGGGACGAGGTTGGAGATGAGAATAAAATGGTGATGGGAATGAGGATGAGATGAAGACAGGGTGAGGACGAGATGGAGGCGGGGACACGGATGAGAAAGCAACGGGGCGAAGGATGGGATAGAAGCGGGAACAAGGATGAGATAAGACATGAATGACGAGATATAGAAGGGGTCGAGGATGAGATTAGAACTAGAACAAGGCACACAGTCGATTGAGATCGGGCTGCGGATGAGTCGGAGGATAAGATGGGTGCGGGACAGGTACGAGAATGTTTCAGAGGTGAGGTAGAGAATAAAGTTGGAGATAAGCTTTGGTTGCCGCAAAGGTGTTAGCGGAGGCACCGGTGGAGGCGGCAAGTGCTTAGGGCGCGACCTGCAAGCGGGGCCACAGTGGAGAGAGCAACGACCTGAGGGTGGGGGTGGGGGGCCTCGAGGGAGGAGGAGGAGCGGGTCGAGAGGTCCCAGGCGCCAGCCGAAAAGCAAGAGAGAGCGCGCGCTCTGGATTCGAAGCTGAATCGAGGGGCGCGGAGTGCATTTCGCCACCGCCACTCGCTTAGCGGATGTGGGTTTTTTTGTCGTCGTCACTGGATGGAGATTCGGAGAAGTGGCGTAAGGGTTTTAAATGTTCTTGTCTTTTCAAGAGTACAGATGGATTGTTGGAATTTCTATAGCATACGTGATTTTGCAGAACGCTCCTTTAACACTAAATAAAAAAGGAGAAGAATTATTATTCGTAGAAAAAACTTGAAATGGAAGAAATATAACAGTAAATGCCATGAAATTATGACTCATTTGAATTTTTTTTAGAAAATCCAAAAGATTTGCTTAATTTTTTCCCTTCTTACCGTTCCGCTTTCAGCGAGCAACATTTTTTACTGTAGTTACTTATCAAAACAAATAATTAAATTATTACGAAAGCAAGAGAAAAGTTCTTTGATTTTAAACGTCTTGCGAAAGATGTAACATACCAAAAAGAATGAATTTCTTGCTAAACACTTTCTTAAATTGAACAAAAAAAACACAGAAAAACAAAAAACAAAAAAAAGGACTTGTTGATATTTCTTCACTTTTCACCACAGACATTCTCGGAAAAATAATTCCGATATTGAGGAGATCACTCATGAAGAAAGCAACAACACAAGAATCCAATTTTTCTGGTACCGTCGCGAGAAGAGAATTCCCGAACGCTGCTTGCAACGACGAAGGGGGCGGGGCCTGCGGCAGGAGGCTTTGGCGGTCGATGGAGGAGACGAGGCGACGCCTCCACCGGAAGTAGCACGCGCGATCCCTCTTCCGGCCCCGGAGGCGACACGAGGCGTAAACAGCTGCCGGCGCCCCCTCCCCCCGACGCCACCTTCTCCGCCGCTCGAAACAACTCACTTTCAAATAAACGCACGTCGACACGCGGCCGTTTTGCGACGACCGAAACCTCGGTTTAGCCGACGTGCGGGCTACTGATGGTCCAGGATGGTTGTTCACGACACGTGGTCGATACTGTTGTTTGGAGGAAAGCAGCGTTATAATGAATGATACGCCATTGTAATCATTTAAATGCAGAAACTACTGTAATTACTGTACTTACACTACTGTGATACTGTTTTTAAATCAACCATTCATATTAGTTAGTTTCAAATATGATTATAAGCAATCAAATAAGATTAATCTTAATCAGTACATGAGTTATGCAAAATTATTACTATTATTGTATTACATGACCGTTCGTAAAGCTCATTCACTACTATTCTTCTAAACTAAAATGTGTGATCACCTTTACAACTCATGTTGTCTTAAATATACTTGTAGAATGGACTAGTGTGTATTTTAAGGACATGGTACATTTATCCATTCTCATTTTGCAAAGAGTGCCTTTCAATTTGATGCATCGTAAAAGAAGAAAAGTTACGAATGAATGTCGCTTCTCTTTAAAGTTTGCAATGTCTGACAAGCTATACCGTAGTTGTACTCTACAGATATTTTTCATATTTAATGTGTTATATCACACCGTTGTGATAGTCTCGCATGTTCCGTATTAACGATTAGTTAATACGCAGATGCTCAAACGAAGCCTCATGAAATTAACGAGTTTAAACATGGTCTTAGAGACACACTTTTTGAAACATCCTCTTTTCACATTTGGCAACTCTTCACGTTTTCACATTTAAAAACATGCACAGTAGAGATTCGCAGAATTGATTACTTCTCATCATGCTCTTCAGTTAGTCTGGAGGGCGTCCGTTGGTCGGTGATTCAGTTGGGTACGTCATGCGAGGCGAGCCAAATTAGCAGTTGCTCGGCTCCTCAACTAATGGATTAATACGACTCAATTAAGTGATATTGATGATCCAGACGTGTTCTGCATTCCTGAGTCCTACTCCCTTAGCATAAGAACCACTCTAGCTGCAATCTGGATTCGACTGGCTGTCCTCCTGGTGCATTCCCCACTTGTATCCACCCCCAGCTTATCGAGGTGCATTCGCGTATCCTAGTAACCGTAATATAAACTAAACGCTGATCGGATTAGCGCCATCTCGTTAGTTCTACATCACAGTGACTTGCAGGGACCCCCCTCCTCGTACTTATTAGTTTCGTTAGCCGCATGCATGATTCATCACAGAGGGGCCAATTCGGTTGCCTACCTACGCCCCGTTACCTTTGTAGTCTCGTGATCGGATTGGTGGAGAGCTGGACTATTTTTAATAAGACGCGAAAAAGTGCCCCGGCGCTGCGCCCTGGGGAACGCCGGCTTCTGCTTCCAGTGGGATTTGAGTAATTGTTAGCATCCAGGGCCTTGCCGGAGATGCTCGGATCCCCTCGGCGCGTTGCTAGGATCAGCGATGAATCCCCCCGCCCCACCGTTCCCTTGCCGCGTGCGGGACAGATTGTCAAGTGCGTGTCGACCGCGCAACTGACCGCGACGCACAAAGGCGCCCCTGTGGGAGGAGGACGCGCGTTCGTGGGTGACGCACTGAGTAATTGCACGATGACGTCATTGATTTGTGAAATGGAGAAATATTAAATAGCTGGTACCCAGAGATCTGAATTTGCATGCGACGTAGCTTCGATTATGCCAAAAATGATTTGATTGTTCAAAAATATATAAATACGTAGTTACATTGTGAGATCAAAGAACGTATCTATTATTGAATGAACTTAAGTGTTGACATAAAATGTCTTTGGAACGCAGCCACTAACTTTTCATCGGCAGTGAAATGTGAGTGATGAGTCACGGCTTTCCTCCTCGTCAACGTTAAAAAGAAATCTATTATTTTGCAAGAAGAAAACCAATATCTCTTCAGTAAAAATGAAATTAATGCACTCAGTAATTCGTAAGGCCGCGCGACTGCTCATGTGTACTGACTTAAATCTACTAGAAGTCCTTCTGTTAAAAAGGACAAAATTCTGTGTTCTGAAACCATTGTTGCTTGACTCTTTATTTCGACGTACCAGAAATTTTACTTCTATTACATTAATAGTTATCTAAATATTTTTTTAACTTAGAGTCCATGCATCCTAGAGTTAAACTACAAGATCGTGTTACTTCTTCCAAAATTCAGGTCCTAAATCCGCATTTGAAGAACACCATAATGTTTTAAAATGTTCGAATTCCTGTGATATGTAATCATCAATTCTTGTTAATCTATATACTGATAAATAATACTGAATTTCATATATGCCTTTCGCTCAGACACGTGTGAAGGAGATTTCCTCAAACCCTAACAACTCGTGAATATTCGGAAACTGAATAATCTAATAGCCATTTTAACTAAAACGCACTGCAGCATACGACATGAAGGTACATCCTAAAAGGTTCTCCGGGCTAACGAAGCGTGTGAGCAGTAAACTAATCAAAGCAGAAGACGGATCATTAAAAATACAAGCTCAATTTACAAGAGTAAACACGCGGCCATTCTCTAATTGCTGATGCACGCACCTTCGGCGGACTCCCTCCCTTGCACATCGGGGAGAAGGGTCCCTTGGAAGGGCAGACTGCCACCCTTGAGCCCTTCCGCGTCGCCTAAGCTGCTGAGGAAGGGCGGAGAGGGGGCTAGAAGGAAACTATTTTGATGATTCTGCCAACACAGTTATGCTTTCGCTTCAGTTTATTTAACGTTATGGTATATTTCAGTTAGAACATAATTCTGCGTTTCTCTGAAAATAACAAGGTTGTATATCATGAAATTGTTCCTGCAATTTTTTCGGCATTCAATTTTTGACTGACGAAATATTTGACTGACTGGTATTGACGGGTAATGAGTGAGGTAATGGGTACATCCACTAAGCGAAAAGACAGGAACATTTTAGTCAGAAATATGAGCATTTCTATTAGTGAACGCATTATTGCTCATTGTTACGGAAGTACATTATTATTTTCGAAATTCTCGGTGCCTTAGTTTTCATAATCGATTATGAAGTTGCATCTTGACTGTTGAACTGTAGATGTGTCTCCTTACGTAAAAGCGTCGGAAAAGACTTCAGTAATTGCAAGAAATGTGCTTCAACCGTGACTGACCTCTTCTGGAGATGTTTACACAAGACGTTTTCTCGCAATTTATTGCTAACGGAAGGGACGCTTAATGTATTGAGATATCAACAGGCGAAAATTTCGGGTGGTCTAAGATCTGTTTCACCAACGAAGCTCGTCTGTTTCGGAATCCGTCAAATACTGTCGTCTTTCTTTGGAGCATGAAGCCAGCTTATGTCGTCACATTTAATCTTCCCGTCTTGCCTGTGTCAACGTCACTCACTTTCTCTCTCTCTGTCTCTTCTCGTCCTCATATCCGTCTGCGCTCCGCGGACTGCGTTGCCAAGCGGCGGCGCGTGTGATCTGACAGATCTCGCTCTGATCTTATTATCAGATCAGAGGCGATGACTCATGAAAGTAGCCTTCGCTTCCGTCGTCTCCCCTCGCCGCTGCCGGTGCTTCCCTGAGAAACGGCAGATCCAAATGCTCAAGCAACGGAAGGAGAAACGGAAGTGCAATTTCGTATTCATATTTTAGAAATAGTCCCAGTTTGATTATAGACAGTTCATTTTCATGGAATACATAAAAACAGATTCATTCGTTTAAAAACACCTTCTTTACAATCAACGTTTTAATTAAATAGTTGCTTGTCATCTTCAGGGATTAATCATAAAATAAATTTACAAAAACTGTTTTTGAATTTATCTACAAATTTAACACACAATACAAGATAAATAACCAGTACAAGTAGATTGGGCCCACCAGTTATTTTATGTAAATATATGTCAGACTTGGACGTATGTGATATACAGAATTTAGGGAAAACGTATTTCGATTCCATGTGAGTCACTCTTTTTGTCACGAGAGCTCACCTTGGTGTGAGTCTGCACGCAGGCGGTGTGGATCTGAATGTGACTTTGAGAAGAAGAAGGAGAGGGGGAAGAGGACGTTAAGGTGGTTACGATTTGCGGAGAGATTTTTTGAACTTTTTCTTTAAACTGTTATTATGTATTCCAAATTTCTTTGTAGATGTTAACGTGAATAATCTCTGAAGATGATAAACACATTTTTGTTGATACGTTGGTTGTAAAGGTGGTTTTTAACGAATGAATCTGTTTTTATGTATTCCACGAAAATGAACTGTTTACAATCAAATTGAGACTATTTCTAAAATATGAATAACAACAGACAGTATATAAAACAATTAACCAGGAATTTCATAAGTTAGTCACCAGGTTTCAAAGATTACTTTTAGATAGAATATTTTAAAAAATTCTCAGAAATATTGAGGATTGTAACAAGATTATGACCATAATATAAATTGATTCATTTCAATACATTTCAAAATTATATAAATTATGAGAACGTACAACAGGATGTATTCTTGGAATACTTAAAGCCGGAAATTCTAGTTTTAAATGAAATAATTTATTTATGAATTTCTTGCCGTACTAGATAAAAAATATGTGAATCACTTCAATAAATTATTTCTCTTGTAAGGAAAACATGAAATTGGTTGACTTAAATATTCCAAGAAAACTGCATGTCCAACGTTTATGCCACTAAAAATTAGGCGAAGCTGTTAACTGTGGTACGCACTATAATGTCTTGTATGCACATGAAATTGCGTAAACAATTACTTAAATAAATACCCATTCTATTACCAAGAGAGTTGTGACATTTGAATATTTAATACATCAAAAAATACTCTTTTGAAACAAAGAAGTAATTTAAAAAGCATTTATTTCAACCCTATGAAATACTTAATTAGATTTTACTTTAAAATTTAGTATACGGCATCTGTTGCACATTATCTGTAAAAGTTCAATCCATGAGGGAGAATACTATTTTTAAGAATGAGGAAACGCATTTTTTGATATAAGGGAATCAAAAAATATTCAAATTGGTATTAATATCCGCCATGTTTTCAGAGAGAGAGAAAGAGACGAAACGTTATTTGTGCTGATAGTTTTTAACGTACAAAGCAGTAAAATGCCACTTTTTTATTTCTTTAATTAATTTTGACGGACGATGTATTAAAAGCATGATGTTTTGATACCGTAATATATTGATGTATTTTTATGATTAACTACAATAGTTATGTAATGCGAACTCTGTTCCCTCTTAGATGATTATGGAACCTAATGTGATTCGTGGCAACGATCGTGTGTCTATATTGCAGACAGTCTCGAAATACCGTCACATGTTTCTTCGGCGAAAACAACGAAATCGCGATAAGTAGTAAATGCTCCTTCTTCTTGCATTGACTCGTAAAAAGCATTCTAAATAACTCGTAACTCGAACAGCTGACGACCATCGATCTCGCTTTTTTTAAAAAGCGGAACGTGAATGAAGAAAATAACATGTTCATTTTATTACCATGTCAATACAAGCACATTTCATGACAGTCCTGTGGTATTGTTCCTTTTCTGTTCTCTTTCTATGTCTTCCCGGTCGGTATATTTTTTTAGCGACCCGTCCACTCTAAAACCTTCGGGCACATTTGCATACAATTTGGAAAACTGGGAGGTATTTCTTCCATTTCAGGTGCGCCGAAAATATATATTCCTGCCCACTGAAATAAAACGCAGGGGTCGTAATTCTATTGTTTCGTGTCATTCCGAGGCACTGCAGTTGCTTGTATTTGCATTTAAATGCGGGACCCTAGGTAGGTCCCTTAATGGCCCCGCCCTCATTTTGCGTAAGCTGGCTGAGCCTCAGTGAGCGATTCTCATTTTCCCAGGCGCAAATAATCCCCTCTCTTCCTTCTTTCTCCAGCTCTCAGCCCCCTCTCTCGTTCTCTCGCTCGCTCCCTCCCTCCCTCTCTCGATGCTGCCATATTTTCCGCGGGGGCTAAGCCCACATTACCCCCGATGATAACGCGTGTCGAAGTTGGCCACCGTGTGCTGTTTGCGCGCTACTTTCCTGAAAAGCCCGCTGTGTTCGCTTTTGTCGATTTGCCCTTCCATACTCGCCCACCCACTCTCAGCTGCCTGCTCCGCTCTGCCCAGGTCCACCGCGGCCCGCTCTACCTCGCCCTCCTGTCCGCAACTCAACCATCCTCTCCTCTCTTCGTCTGCTCCCTCCGACTGCCCCGTACGTTCCCTGTCACGTAAAACACACCTACCCTCTTTTTTCCCTCCCCGCCCACCCAACCGTTCCCCGCGCCCATCCCACCTTCCGCTCCGCTCATGCTGCCTGTCCACTCCGACCAGCCGACGCTTGCGCATCCTGCCCACCCAGTCCCGATCATTGCGTCCATTTTTTCTCTGCCATCCGCCGACCCGCCCTTCCCATTCCCTCCCCCTTCCTCCCCCTCCCATCGCATCCGCTCGCCCGCCCACCTCGCTGCCAGTCTCTGCCCGCCTCCATGTCGTCACCCATGCCGTCCACCCATGTGTCACCATTTACCATCCCTTCCACTCTCCCATCCCCTCCACCATCCCTCACCCACCCCTCACCATCCTCCAACCCATCCCTCCACCACCCTCATCCCCCCGCACTCAATCCCGTCACTCATCCCGTCCACCACGTCCCTCTCGTCTGCCCGTCGATTCTCGCTCATCCACCTGCCGTCTCCTCGTTATCGTCGTACACCGCCGTCCACCTCGCTTGCCAGTCCCTGCCGGTCCGTCCACACCAAGCCGGCTCCACCTCCAGCCGTCCACCCATCCTTCACCCATCCTCGTCCTCCACCCATCCCGCCACTCATCTGTCCACCGTTCATCCCTGTCCACCTCGTCCTCTCGCCTGCCCGTCCGATTCTCGCTCATCACCTGCCGTCTCCTCGCTTACCGTCGTCTACTCTCGTCCACACGCTGTCGCCAAGTTCGCCCACCTTCACCGCCTCTCTCGCCTTCAAAACATCCTTTTCTTCCCTTTTACATCCCTCATACAGTGCAACCTTGCCCACTCTTACTGCCGTCTACCCTCCCCTCACGCGCTTGCCTACTTGCCAGCGTTCCGATGCATTACGCTGCGAGCGCATGACTTATTCGCCCACACGTCACTGAATTACGGGCGCGCATTATCAAAATTGACGTGCGCATGTGGAATTTTCATCCTCTTGCGCCCCCCAGCCCCCTGCCCCCAGCCCCTGCCCCCCGCCGCCCCGCCACCAGAGGTGGCGTTCCCCAGGGCCGGATGACGGGATTAGTTTCGTCAGAATTACGAAAATGGGCCTCGCTTTACACACGCCGCCCCTCCAACTCTGTAGTTACACGTGGCAACGCCATCGCGCTGTTTCAAAACAGTTTATCTCTAATGATTTGTTTTTGGAAAGAGGTCACGACGCGCACGAAAAGGCCAGCGGAGGTATTGTGCTCAGCTGAGGCTCGGGATGCGTGGATGCACTTACGGTTGTATTTCATGGGATTCTACCGTTTACGTAGCTTCTTATTAGAAAGGAAGGGTGATATTTACGGTGGACACCATAAACAGTTTTGGTGAATTGGCAGAGTCTTAAGGGGAATCTTAAAGATGCAGGAGGTATAGTAATTTTGTTACGTTTGTGTATTGATGTTATATTTTTTAACTTGTATGTACTCTATTGTGAAGGATAATTTCATTTATGAATGTCATTAAATAACGTTTTAACCGATGTAGATACTTCTATCTTTAAATAAATTTTCATTGAATTCCCTATTATTTTACAAAACAAAAAAATAGATACATAACCCAAGCAATATCAAAGTATAAGAAGTCTAGTGCACTATCTAATATGGGGCTTCTAGAATCATTCCTTAAATTTTGATTTTATTGAAGTTTTTTACGACTTCGATAAAGAAATAAATTGATATAACTAATAAAATTCATGTGCAAATATTTAAACAAAACGTTCAATTTCTGCCTTATAATAAAAAAAACATTTTCTTGCACCATTATTTGTATTTTTGAGTTTGTACGATAAAACCCAGTGAAATTGTATGTCGTATAAATGTGGGTGTTTTATAATAACTTACTGAATTACATTTTGAACTATATTTTATTAAAAGTCCTGATACTAAAAATAATTGTCCAAAATGTATTATGAGCTTTTGAATGATTATTTCTGAATTTTTACCAATCAAAGAATACGATGTAATAACGCATGTGATAAATTATTCTGATAAATTGCTTTTTATTTAAATAAAAAAACATAATAAACAATAATGATTTCAAGCTGCCTAAAACATTTCATCTCTAAATATATATCTTTCCGAAAACTTTAAGCAGCTCTCTCCTGGGTGATACTAGTACTCGTATTACGGAAACATAATATTATCATATTTCTATCCAAATATTACACAACGGTGCAAAATACAATTTTACTAGTACTTTCACATGTTTTTACAATTCACGATATGAACAATTATTTTAAACTCAAACACAGTATTTATAACCACATCAAGAGCAATTATATCAGAATTGAACCCACAATGCAGTTTCCAAACCACCTTGGTCACTGGACTCGGAAGCTAGTCTAAAACACTGCCCGGAATGAGCTTCCGCGTTTTGCGGCACGCTCCATAAAACTTGCGTAACCGCTAAACAGGTTATGCGCCGGACCGGCAACCCGGGTGGCGCGCAGCAGGGCGCTGCCGAGCGTCGCGTCATTTTCGAAACAAACGTCAGCGGACACAAAAGCCGCGCACATAAATGTGATATATGCTTTTGCGCGGGACCCAACACCCGGTTCGGCTTGTCGAATGCCGGCAGGCATAGAAGACGGCGGAGAGTGGGGAAACGGGGTGGAGAGGTAAAAGTTAGTGTGGGCTGGTAGCGAACTCAGGACATTAGGAACAGGAAATGTGATAACGTTAATTGGTGCTCAACCGATCAGACTCACATGAAGTCTCGATTTGTCATATTCACTTAAACTAGGAGAATGGTATTTTTCTACTTGTTGAAGTATCGAAACATAGCAGTAAATGTGATCAAATAGTGCTGGCCAAATGTGGAATTTGATAATAAGAAATAGTGCTGCAACAGAATTTCACACTAGCAAAAGAATAAATTGATGTAAAAAAAACACATGTTCAGAGAATAATGTAGTTTCATACATTACAAGGTGAAAAAGTGAATTCGTTGAAATTGTCAACCAGTTGTTTATTTTTGTCTGTAACATTGAAAAATATAAATTTATGTTTAAAAAAATTGTGTTGTGTCCACTTTTATTTCATTCGCTTTTAACCCTATCAACGTGTTGCAGGAAAACAAAACACTCGCTCATCATTTCACAGGATTCTCATGTTTGCAGTCTTAACTACTAAATATTTCACACATATTGTAACACAATTCAAAAAATTCAGGTTACCCTAAACATTATTTTAGGAATTAATGTATTTCATGGTGCCAGTTGTTGTGAGATGTTACTTTCCCTACATTAAAAATGTATCATGTTATTGATACGAGTGTCATTGTGTACGAACGAATCATTAATTTCTCAGCTGTGCTCGTTTTCTGGAATAGTCATGTCATTCTAGTATAAGTTTTATGCATCATTTCACCACGTCGCGAATAGAGGTTTTTCATCGGAAGCCAATACAGCCACATATGCGCTCAGATGGATCGATTATTTTCAAGCTTCCAGACACTTAATTTGCTCTGATCATTGGCCCTGCGTGTAGTGCATGTTTTCGTCACGGGAAGTGGCGGTGTTCTCCCGCGATTGACGATGAGATCAGTCGTCAACCCACACGTCGCATTCCGGTGTTTCCCATCCAGGTATCTCCCATTGGCGGTTCTACCCATTGGCGGCGCGGCGCCCCCAAACGGGTATTCTCGAAGCTCGCCTCCTGACGTGCGGTAGCCTAGGCGTGTAAATGTGTGTGAAAGTAAGGGCTGAATATAGGGTAAAGGTAGAGAAAAGCAATATTGCCCGCGGTCTGTGCTTGGTTTGTGAAGGTTCTACTCCGGCATTCACCTGGTGTTGATCGGAGAACTACTGATCCACGCAGCTGACCACTAGAACTCTCCTAGACAGCGGCTGAATCCGACGTAGCTATCCAGCTAGTGTCGAAATCCTGCCGCTGCCGGAACTCGAACACTAGGACCTCCAGGTCAATGGCCCAGCAGTGACGTGAGTGGATGTCCTGAGCCACCTCAGCCGGGACATGTGCGTTTGGCTTCGCTGTGGCACCCGCGGTCCAATAGCGCCCTTCGCGTTCAAAGACACTTCCGCTCTTCTTCTCACGCCGCCCGCCAGGCCTGCCACCGCCCGCCAGCCGCCCAAGTGCCTGCGCTCCATTATCTCCCGCGAGCGCGCGCCGCAGACGGCACTTTAATTTCGTCTCCTGGCTGCGCCGCCCCCGCCCACTCCCATGCCCGCCTAGCGTTCGCGTCTCGCGAGTCCCGAGATCAATTCCGCCTCGCGGTCTCGCCTCTCCTCTCCGTTCCATATCACTCCACCCCGCCGCCCCGCTCCGCCCCGTCCCGTCCCGCTCCGCTCCGCCCCGTCCCGTCCCGCTCCGCTCGTCCGCCCCGTTCCCGTCCCGCTCCGCTCCGCCCCGTCTCGCTGCTGCCCACCTCCGCTCCGCTCCCGCTCCATCTCGCCCCGTCCCTCCCCGCCCACCGCCTCTCCATTGCCCCTTCCTCCCCGCCCCTCTTCTCCCCCTGCCTCTTCCCGCCTCTCCCCTCTCCCCCTCCCTTTGCCTCTCCTGTGGATTCGCCAACACGGCCGACGATGTCTCGCGCCACTACCTTCTACGCTCACCCCGCTGGTTACTTCGCCGCAAGCTCTGACTCCACTGCCTCCGCCTGACGCTTCCATTACAACCTCCACCTCCACTTCCTCCGGCATAACTTTCTCTTCATTCTCCCTTCCCTCCTTTTCATTATCACTTCCCTCCTTTTCATTATCACTTTCCTCCTCTTCATTCTTCCTTTCCTCCTCCTCTTCATTCTTCACCCCCTTCTCCTCTTCATTCTCCTCTAATTCATCCCCCACTTTTTTCGTCCTATTCATCCTCCTCCACTTTCCTATTCTCCTCCTCCCGATTATTCATCTCTTCATTTCCCGTCTCTTCC
The DNA here is from genome assembly GCA_017312745.1 of Gryllus bimaculatus. NCBI lineage: Eukaryota > Metazoa > Arthropoda > Insecta > Orthoptera > Gryllidae > Gryllus > Gryllus bimaculatus. The sequence continues at coordinate 2,979,236 of BOPP01000138.1, forward strand.
TTCACCTTTAACATCTATTCCTACTTCTTCTCATGTTCCTCCTTCAACACCAGTATCACCACCGTTTCTCGAACAACTCCAATGCCTCAGAGTCTTCGTCCGGCAGTCTACATCTTCCTCCTGCTTCCCCCTGAATCTGCAGATGCATTCTGGTTCTGCAAGTCGATCGCTTTACGCTCGGCTTCGACAGAATTCTGCAACCTCTGTCGTGGTGGCCTGTACTGTATTGTTGCACAAGATTTCGCCTCCACCGTTATCTCTATGAGCCGTCGTATCCTCCTTGGAAATTTCATCGCTTACTCGTATGCGCCGACGTTGTTCCTTCGATCTCTATCTCCATCATTGCCAAGTCTGCTTGTTCGCGGCCAACACCTACATCGTCTCCCAAATGTGTCTGTTGCTGCTATCTTTTCATATTTCTCCCGGCCCTCACAATACATCTGACAACGTTGTCTAGCTCGTTGTCTCAGACTTCGCCTTTGCATCTACCGCCATCGCCACCTCAACTCGCCATGGTCTCCGTCTTCATATACGTCCGCGTTTTCACAGCATCCATCTCACATCACTACCGACTCCACTGCTTCAGCCTCCGTCACCATTTTCATTGCGTGTTCGCTTCTTCTCTTAAGCCACCGGTGTCGTGACCCCTCCGTCTGTTTCTCTGTCGCAGCCGGCAACAGAGCCACAATGGGCGCGGAAAATGGGTTAGGGAGGTAGCATCTATGCAAAGAGGTGATTCAGCTAGAAGGAGCCTGTGTTTGCATCTCTAGGGGTTTCGTGTACAAGGGGGACGGAAGAGGTTGTTTGGCTCAGCTCATGCATATACTTCATTTTGCCTTCGAATTGGTAATGAGATTAAAATAGTGAGTTTACCAGTCATGTTAAATAACATTTTGACATTAAGAGGTACGTGTAATCGTAATAACGTGTTTAAAAAATAATTTTTAGGTGAATGTTTGCCAAAAAGTGTTTCTCATCTTTCTTGTATTCTCAATCCCGTAAAGAGTTTCGAAAATTCGTGTAAGTTGTGGTGACATGAGATAGTGACGCGAAAACTGCGAACTGCCTGGACCATTATTGAAAAACGAGGAAATATCTTCAGGCTTTTAATAATAAATTAATATTTCTGTAGGATTCCCTTTAGAGAGTAAACATTTTCATGAACGATGAATCAAGGAGTGATATTAGGGTATTTCCTAATGGAGATACGGCTTAATAAATACTCGGCTGCATTTCAAAGTGAGAGATTATATTCTAAACCGCACAATTATATTCTAAACCGAAAATTCCCATTGTTAAAGTAATTTTTAATGAAAGAAATAACTGACAAGTTGTCTGCAAACACTGACAGTCTGGCTCCTTAATTGCTCATTAGAAAGAAGTAGCAACATTTTGTCAAAGATTAAAATCCACAGGAGTCAGCTCAATAAACCTCTCCCTCCCTCAACGCAGGTCGAATCTACTTTGTCAGGTTTCTTATTGTGACGAGCCGGCGGGTTCCCTCTAGAGCCAAACAGAGAGGATGATGATGTAAGGCATCTTCAAGCAGAGGAGTTCCGCTGAAGCCACAAGAAGGTGCGGGAGTCTGTGAGAACAGAGCAAATACAACGCGGCGGCGGATCCGCCATAATATTTCCGAGATAAACCGTGTCGCTTCGTGGATTGGGAGGTCTCTTCCTCCGCTTTGGACGCAAGGCGATTCGCGATTGCAGTGGAGATGAGAGCCGGGAGGGGCGCGGTGGAACAGAAAGAAGTGGGCTGAAGAAGAGCGGGGAGCAATGGAGGGGAACGGGAGGAATTGAGGAGAGCGGAGAGGAATGGTCGGGAGCGGGGTAGATTGGAGTGGAGCGGGGTAGATTGGAGTGGAGCGGGGTAGATTGGAGTGGAGCGGGGTAGATTGGAGTGAAATGATCAGAAATGGAGTGTGGCGGACAGGAACGAAGCGAGCGGGGATCAAAGGAGCGAAGCGGGAGGAACGGAGTGAATCGGGGAGGAACGGAGCAAAGCGGGGGGCCGCGAGCCAGGGAAGAGGGCAATATAGCGGATTACCGCAGGTTTCCCGGGCTGCGGCGGCGGCGGGGACGGCGGCGCGCGCAATAACCCGGCTAATCCCCGGAAGAATCCGGAGACCTTCTTCATATCCTGGCCCGCGGCGAGTCTCCGGGCAGAGGTTGTGCCCAGCGCGTGCCGCCGTTGGGGTTTGGAGGGTGGGAGGAGGTATGCGAAACTTCCGCGCACTCCCTTAGTCTCGGGTCGATCCGCACCGGCTTTCCACCTGTGGGGATCATGTTTCAAATCCCGCTCGCCCCGACTGGAATTTGTGATGAACAAAGCACGCCCTCGGCAAGTTTGCGTTTTTCCTGCCTCTTACTTTGCTAACCGATGCCTATATTTTGACAACACGCCTCTAAAATATTTCGAATTCCTATGTCTATGTTGTGACAACACGAATATCAAAAACGCGACCTTTTAGGAGATCGAAAAAATATTTCGAAATTCCCATTACAAGTTGATAAAAATGTGATCACCTCTAGTCTTATTAACGTTTTTTCGGTTAATTTCTCTTATACAAGTCCTTACAATTCGTTAAAAGATTTTACCATTTGTGTGACATTATTATTTCAAAATGGCCGAAGTTTGAGATAATGTTTTCAAAATTTAATCATCGCGTTTGTCATCCCTTCACCCGTTATTGTAGGTTTGTTTTTTCCATCTCTAATGGTGAAATGTAATGTCTAAGGTATTAAAATTAATTAATAATCAATTTTTCTTCACTACCAGTTGCTAATGTGTGGGTTGTCAAGTGTGGGTGAAATGGTATTTTCATCGTTTTCAAAGTTAATCCATTGCAAGATTTTTCACGTAGAAAATAAAATTGCATGTTTAAGTTCTCCATACGATGAAATGTTGGAAAGTTCTTAGAGTCCTAGACTTGTGTATTTTTGGTCTTGAAAAACACAAAAATATGCGGAGTACTTTTTTTCGGTAGTGATGACTGTAGTAACTATTTTTTTTATTTATTTCACGTAATTTAATAAAATAAATTTATCACCGGTTTAATATTTATGCCTTTATGCTTTCGCCTTTTATAGTATTTAGTTTACAATAATGCCAGAACCTGAAAATCCGGGACTCATTTTGAATAGAGAATAAATTGAAGGACGCATTCTCATAATTATCATATGAAGTGTGAATGATTGCAGAGAAGCCGTGTAAGTGGCAGGACAAGGGATTGTAACACCAGAAAATCAGTCTCAAACCCACTTTGTCTAGTACATTTTATTGTAGTAACAGGCATTGTTCCCACGACACTCAAGGAAGGTGGATCCTGGCGATGTCTTCATATTATCATTGAATGAAAACCTCATGATCTTACCTTTCTTTAATGTCTACCTGCATTAAGAGGACATTTTACAATGATATAATCTATCACAAATTATACCCTATTTTCTTTCTTGAAATTGAATTCTATTTCCCTCTTTTTAAGAGACACTACTGCATTTTTCCTTCAATCAGTTGCGAGGGAGATAGAAAGCTAACGAAACGATCAAGTAATACCTCATTCCTTTAATCCTTCTAGTCCTTCGATTATCTAATTGACGCTGGCTGTGTTGGCCTCATTTCTACCTCCTATCACCTCTTCGACCACCATGACCACCACCACGATTGCATCACCCTTAATATTTTGGGACCCCTTCCGCTTCCGCTTCTGCCACAGCGATCTTTCCACCGCTCTCTCCCCCCGTCCACTTCCGCCCCGAACTCCGCCCAGCTCCTCCCAGCACCACGCCTGCACCCGCAATGCACGACGTTCCGCAGACAAATGACTGACAGCGGAAGGCAGTTCATCTTCCGGAACAGCAGCAGTCGGCGAGGGCGGCGGCGGTGGCGGCGGCGGCGGAGGCGGCGGTTCCTGCGCCCGAAATAGCCCAGGAATTCGTTCCGCTGTCACGACATCGATCTGCGCGAGATGGTTTATAAATTTTCATTCACAGCTGACCTCCCATCGGCGCAGCATTAAAACGACCTGATAAAGTTGACAAATCGTTCGCGTGGGTATTTGTTGCTATGACGACATTGGCAAACATGATAACATTGATTTGGAAAGACCACCTGCGGGCTGCCTGGTGTTGTTGTTGTGTTACGTTCGAGACATTGGGCCGCAATTCGGCGAGAGGGCGATAAGTTGGAGCGTTGTCGTCGTAAGGGGTTTCATCGTTTGTTCCGCTCGAGAGCCACGCAATCGACTTCCAGGCAATAAAGTAGGGCGTCCTGGTCGGAATAAAAGGACCGTGCAAACACATTTCGTAATGTCGGTTTTCTTGGTTTGTTGAATGTATGAAAAAGTTCCTATGTGTCGAAGTACTGCAAGATGTGATCGCGTAATACAACATTGGTAATTCTTTATTAAAATCCATATTCTTGGAATTTCATACATTTTTTTTTTAGTATATAATGTGGTTCATATCTCATATTGTTACAATTATACACACCGTTCTAATGACGTAATTTGAATGGAACATGGTAAAAACTTGTTATCTTTTCTGAATTAATGGTCAGGAGAAGTAACATAATTATATTAAAATAAGAGAGAATGTGAATGTTTTACTTGTAGATTAAAAGCTGATAATCTTCGAATGTTTTTTTTTTTACAATTCGAAAGAAAATCAAATAGATCACTAAAGTCTCAAGTCGCTAGTATGTGTATATGAAGCTATAATTATTTTCTCACACTTATTATCTTATGTCATCACAACTGACACGGATTTGCGAAACTCATTGCGAGATTGAGAATACGGGAGAGGTGAAAAACACCACTTTGCGAACATTCCTCAGAAAATGTTTTTGTTAAACACTAAAGTGAATTTTAGTCCGGTGTTCCTTTACATGGATGGGGAGCAGTGAGGGACGATTTTATGGAGGTTCTTTATATTTCTCTCATATGCTCCGTGAAACTACATCCACGTTTACTGCCCAATAGCTCTCTGGAGGTTTGAGCAATTTGATTTCTCTGATGCAGTCTTTTTTACTAGACTTCAATTTTTTTTAGTATCGCTGCAATTATGACTTCGTTGTTTGTTAGCCGAAATAAATGTGTAATTACTTATATTGAATACAAAGCTATCAACGCTCAATCTTGTCTCCTCCTTCTCATTTCCACATGATGTTTCTGCTTTCCCCAACATTTGCCTTAATTTCACACTTTCTGTTTTTTTATTTATTTTTACAGTGGTTACTAACATTTTTGTCATCCATTACATCCTACTTGTATTACTTTATTCTTCAATGTCATTCCGTACTTATCATTATTCATTTCTTCAGTAATTGTTTGTAATTATTCACTTTTATTTTCTTTAATTTTTTGTAAAGATTTCTTTACATTTTTTCATTTTATTTTCACTTGATTTCTCTCTCGTTTTCACCGCCCAGACTCTTTTCCGTCGCTGTGCTGGAGCTGCCCACTCGCTATCGCTGCCTCAAATAACTTCCACATCTCACCTTCGCTGGCTCGTGGCCCCCGCCCACTCCGCTCGCCCTGATTTATTGCCCCTTGCAGCAGACGCTCTCCAGCGCCGCCACACGCGCTCGTATCACCGCGAGGCGACGACGAAGGCGGCGGCGGCGGCGGTGGCGGCGGCGGCGGCGGCGAAACAGCAGAGAAGGGGAGGGGATAAAGTTGGTGGAAGTGGTAGGAAGTATATGTGAAAGGAACGGTGTTTTGAAGGGGTGGTGTTTTGAAGGGGTGGTGTTTTGAAGGGGTGGTGTTTTGAAGGGGTGGTGTGTGGAAGGGGGGGGTTAGTTTCGGCGCGAGATGGGGTGACTAGAATTGAAGCCAACGACATGGTTAGTGACAAGGCAACAAAGTAGCCAGTGTCGAATTAACATCCTTATGGTTCAACACTAGAAGAACCCAAGTTCTGGAGATGAAAACGGAATCAAACAATTTGATACGAAACTTTCTGTACTTGGATTCCTGCGTATTAGGAATCATCAAATTAATGCATTGTGATTTCAGTTGAGGAGAGAGAGAAAGAGTTTAGTTGTATTTTATAATTGTAAAAACACTTTTATTCTTTCTAATATTGTTCTATATGTGAGATTTCTTTGTAAACATTTACTTCTTTAATTTTTTTTCAGATAGTAAAGTATTCACTTCTTTCGCTATTATTTCTATCAAAGTCAGCCATTCTTTTCTGTATTTTATATTTACGTTACTTCTTTTATTATTTATTTGTGTGTGGATTAAAAGTTCCCTGTCACGGACAATTTTCTATTTTATTACACGGAACGTCTACGGTTCCACGATAGTAACTTGCCCTCTTCAAATCTTAAAAAAAAAAAAAAAATAGCGCAACCCGGAAGGAGAGGCGCGGTGTGCATTGCTCTGGTTGGACGAGATAAACCGGAAGCCCGGGGCTTTTGCGGCGGTGTCACGCGAGGAGTGGCGCGCGACGTCATCAGCGCGTTCATTAATAACCGCCGGGCGCCGCGACGGCTGGGCGTGGACGCCTCGCGGGACGGACTACTCGCTCCTGTCCCGCACTCTGCAGGATGCGACGCGCGGATCGGGCTCTCGATTGCAATGCGATGATCCGAAGAACTGCAGCCTTTGATTTTGGTTTGTTTCGGCGGCAATAGCTGATATACCATATCGGTTTCTGAGATATATGGGCTTTGCTACTTGATAGTGGTGGATTTTCGGTACTGGAAACACCGCTCGTCCGAATTCATCCCTGTACGGAGGAGAAACCTAGCGGTTGCCTGCTCTGTTTGGTGTTTTCCGTATTTTTAATCACCAACAAAAGGTGAACGTCGGAATAGAACCTTAACCAACGGGCCTTGGACTTCGCATGATCTATCCCTCTTCATGCTCGTCCCCTTTAACATCTCAAATTTTCTCTCGCACACACGTTACATCACACTACACTATTCCACATTTCCACACATGGCGGGGGTTCAGTCTCAAGCTCAACACTTGTACCGACGATAACATGCGCTACACTTACCAACTAATGACCGTTATTGCCTGCCGTACTTGTCTGGAAACCTAGAATAATCATTCATATCGGTTTGCGCATATTTTCTGCACACGGTAAGAAGATAGAATAGCGTTCAGTCAGAAAATACAGGCACAGTCTTCAAAAGACGTATTGTCTTTAGTTCTGAGTAATCAAAGAATTAGAGAGAATTTCAGAGTGGGAGCGGTGACGTAAGTATAGTTCAACGCTTGATTTTGATCTAGTGAATCGATATTAAGTCGATAGTACAACACTCGAGAAAATTAAGAGAAAATGACTGGCGCTCTTTCAAACGAAAAGCATTAGTATCATTTATCATTGTCTACATTAAATGGAAGATCCGAAGTAATTTGATTCTTCATTCTTACCACTTTCATTAAACATTGTTAAAAACACATTCTTCACTAAAATACTGATAATGAAAGTTTCCTCGTCCATTATATACACGTTTTTTATGCATTTGTACTTACTGCAAAAAACATGTATATGAAATTATTATTTGATTTATTATTCTGCTTAGGTGAGTGTGAGAATTCTTTCACACTGTACATTTTCGAAAAACGAGGAACGTGTTACTTGTGTTTTAAACCAATTCTAGTATATTACTGAAGTAAATGATCGAATTTATGCTGAAAACACATCACCTCGCCGCACAACACATGTGTAAAATGTGCAAACGTGAGGCAGAAAAATAACAGCGTGCACTCCACCAAATTAGGTAGTGAAAGATTAAAGAATGTCTGACATCATGCGACGCGCAACTAACTACCGCTCCCACATTCAAAATTGAGTTAATCCCGTTGACGAATGTGAAGGGTTGCAGCCGAGAGGCGTCTTGCGCCTAGGCCGCATCCATCCCCCAACCCTGCCGCCCGCCCTCGCCTGCCAACCGCGTTCATTTATTACCGCCGACTGACGTAAGTGTGTTGGTCCCCTACCCAGGGCGCGTTCTCTATATACCTGACAAACAGATCGATACACCATTAGTTGTAGCTCAAGTGGTCCCGTAAACTTCCTTTATGTAACAGTACACACCACTGTCGGGTTGTGTTCACGTTTACCGTTGATAACGCTATGTGCCAAGTAATACGACGTAACGTATTGCCTGATCATTGGCGCAAAGTTAAACTCGGTGCACCTGGGTTCGGCACGGACGCAGGAGTTGTTTGTTGTTTTTCTACGTTGCACCGAAAAATACACATTTTATTCCTTACTTGGAAAGTGTGGTATCTAATACCGGTTTAAAGTAGGAATTTGTTGGAGGAATTTGTTGCCAATGCTAGAGTAACAAAATAATCAAGAAGCTTATTGGAATAACCATTATGAGAAACATTTAAACGATAATTTTTGTAGATTTATAATCAAAAAGTTAAAACAGTCCTATAAAAAGATGTTTGAAAAATATCGAAGTTATGATATGGTAGGCCGATAGTATAACATTGTTAATTCAACTCAACACGACTCATCCATAACGTGTGAATGCAATATTGCCACATGAATTCTAGTATGATATGATAGAAATACGAGGATGATGTTTCCAAACATGCGACGCATTTTATCGGAACCAATAAATTCCATGACACGCTTTGTTCCTCAAAACACATCCATTTACCTTCTTGACCAAACAATACGTCAATTGCCATTTACCCAAATAACTGAAAGTGTGTTTCGTTGTTTCAGGTATGTATCGGCGCCCGACGGAAATCCGATGTCCGCAGCCGCTATGCGTAAGTAGAACGTACGATTGGTAGCAAAACCGCGCCCCCATCCCACGCACAATCACACTCGATTTCCTACACATATTGCAAACACTCCAACGGTAGTAATGACGCCAACCAGAATCCGAAAATTCCACCCAGAACCTCACGCCCGCACACGTAACAATTGGCGCAAAAACCTCAGTCACGGGCTTGCAACCACAATTATGGCTTAATTATACTACATCGTTGGCCGGGGCAATGCTGCTGTGGGAAGTTAATAAAAATCCTCTGCCCAAACACATTAATTAGCTAGGAATACACGTCATTAGCTGAAACCAACGCTTTTGCCCCCCAACTGCACGTGGAAGATAGGCCACAACGCGCGCATTCAAAGCACGTGTCCTAACAATTTTTGTGTGATGTTCGCCTCGTTTTCTCCCATTAATTGGTTTATGAATTCCCTAATTTAGAAGACTGATTAGCGTATGTGAATCGTTTACTCTGCTCGTTTCACGGTCGGTTACTGCCGGGGAATGTTGTGGGGTGGTTAGAGCCGGCGTCCCTCTTCGTGTGTTTCGAAAATATCGAAAGAGGCTCCGTAACATGTGGGACGTAGATCCGACATTTTGACATGTTACTTATCCTGAACTCGTTTCCGAGCGTAATCCTTCGGAGTGGGGATAAGAGGGAAATGATCTGAAAGGGAGCCCGCCCGCCTTGGAATGAATTTTGTATTTAGGAGCTTTGTACACGAAAGACGGTCTTCTGGAAAGAAGGTGATCCATAATCCACGTCACTGATGGTGGAAAAAGGTGCACTGTCACTACTACAACTTTTGGATACGCAAACATCACTTGTCAAGAGAAGACTTCATGCAGCTTCGTGTATATCTGTAAATAAATTGTTTACAGTATTCATTTTTTAAAACATGTTTTTTTCGTGTTATATTTGCCGCGAAATCAACGTTATAATTGAAGAAAACTATCAAATTGCTGAATTTACTTACTTACATGAAGCCATGCAATTACATAAGGTTTAATGGTATGTTTATCTTTAATCGGCTCTAAGCTTTGGGGTTATTCAAACATTAAGTTACATGTATTGTTGGACGTCAACGGGTTAAAATGTAAGAAATATTTTATTTATATGTTTTGTTTCATTTTCTTTGTTTAATGCACTTTTATCTAAATTCCCTTTGTTTAGCGAGAACTGATAGTTGTATAAAATTTAATGTGAGTCTTCACAAGACTTCCATCAAAGAAACAATAATAAATGATACAGGTACGGCTGTACTAACATCTTTATACTGGCTGTACTAAGACTCGTATACATCTTCATATAAATTGTAATAGGACATGACCTAAATCTAGATTGTAATAGAATTAAGTTTCCTTCCTCATCTCTCCCGTATGTGGCCATACACATGGCTGCATCGTTAGCTTAATCTAACGAACAAGCCAGGAACACGATGACTAACGTTGCAGAAGTAGATCATCTCTAGGACGCGGCGGCAGATATAGAGGGCGGTGGGGATGCTGATGGAGGTGGTGATGGTGCTGATGGTGGTGGTGGTGGTGGTGGTGGTGGTGATGGTGGTGGTGATGGTGCTGATGGTAGTGGTGGTGGCAGGTGATTAATAATGACGCTAAAGAATTGTCAAGGAAACGAAAATGATGCCAGTAACGATGGCAACGGAGATATGATAACATCGAGATTTGATTAACGGAAACAAAAGTGACCAAAATTAAATCTGCATCTGTTTAATATGATAATGTAAGTTGGCTGTTTTTCATAAGTAAAATGAATATTGATTAGCGCCATTTTTTGTGATGTTATGGACAACCGTAATGTGAGAAAAGGTTCCCCCCCCAAAGAGATGTGGATGCTGCTGTGTATGCTTTGAGCGACAAGATCTGGCCGTCATTTCAGTGAATTGGCTATTTATAATTCGGAAAGGTCAAGCAGTAAAGGTGATTTTGATGGCAAGAAAGTCGATTGATGACTGTAGAGAAAGATGATAAAGTGACAATGGAGGGTGGCGGCGTGAAAACCGAATGAGTAGGAATTTTGTACTTCTGTGTGCGTCAACCATATTGGTCATTAGTTCATGAGAGTAGTGCCGTGTTATATCCTGGAGGTGGCAGTAATTTCCTCTCGTTTGAAACGAGAGATGGCGCCGCCACCCTACACATCATCTTTCGGGGTTTCCGCTCCACGTATCTCCCTATAGAGCACAGTCCCAGACGGGATAGATTCTTAACTCAGACAGACTTCTCCCATTTTCAGTAGTGCATGCACAGTATGTAGGCAAACAGGTCGGTGCAGTGTAAAGGGAGTGGAGAGAACAGTGACTCCAATTCAATATAACTGTCGAGCTAGTGCAAAAATCTGACACTGTCGACTCGAAACGAAGATTTCTCAGACATACACGCTTCACCCCACAGTTTTCCGCACTGCCACCAGTTTGTCAAAGGCGACGGGCGAGATCGAAAAGGTGACGGCGAACGATCGGGAGGGGGAGCGGCGAGACGATCGGGAGGGGACGGCGAGACGATTCGGAGGGGACGGCGAGACGATCGGGAGGGGGACGGCGAGACGATCGGGAGGGGACGGCGAGACGATCGGGAGGGGGACGGCGAACGATCGGAGGGAACGGCGAGACGATCGGGAGGGAACGGTGAGACGATCGGGAGGGGAACGGTGATACGATCGGGAGGGGAACGGTGATACGATCGGGGAGGGGAACGGCGAGACGATCGGAGTGGGCCGCGAGACGATCGAGAGGGGACGGCGAGATGATCGGAGGAGATGCGAGGAGAACAGAGGTGCGGCTGTAGACTACGGAGACGGAGCGGCGGCGGCGCGGCGTTGAGAGATTCGCAGCGGCGTCGGCTCGGGCGGGGTGGGGTGCGGAGTGCGTGGGGCGGGGCGGGCGGCATTCCGGCTGCGCGCCCGCGGTGCGCGGGGGCGTGTCTCGGGCGCCTGCCGCTGCATTGTTACGGGCAGCCGCCAGCACTCGGCGCCGGCCTCTCGCCCGGAGGCGGACGGCGCTGACCAGCCCGTTAGGGAAGTCAAGCAAGTTGACAGTTAAACGTCTCCACTGCTCAGATTGTAAGCAACTCGTGAGGAGTGGCTTTCAGAGCGCAATTGGGAAAGTTTTTGGAAATCGCAATCAAATAGCTTGGTGTTTGTTACGTACTATTATAAGGTGATACTTTCGAAATAATGAGAAAACTGTAAGACATCAATGAAAAATAATCTAAAATAATGAAACTTGAAGAAAGTATTAATATGAAATTAAGCTTCTTGAAATCGAATCACTTCCAAACAAGGAAACAAAACTTTATAACTTTACAACATTATAAAATGGAATGAAATAGAATAGTACATCCAAAAAAGTAAGTCGACTTATTTTCGAATGTTGCAAAATTTATTTTGGCCTTAGTTTTTCAAATGTCCTCTGAAAGATAAGGCAAATATAGGGTTTAATTAGGCAAATATTCACGAATAGAAAAATATATTACACAAATTTCACTTTATTAGACATTAGCTTGGGCGTAGCTGAATGCATAAGCTGAATCTGTGGGAGTATTAGACTTCGTAGAAACTATTAGGTTCATTTCGACGCGCTGACATGATTACTCAAGTGTAATTTTCTAATTAAGAAGAATAATTATCTACAGGGAATACTACATTGCTCAAAGTCTTCAGCGACCGCACGTGAAACGTTTCCAGAAAGCGGTGAAAGTGTCGCAGGTCTTCATTTCTCAATTCTTTTGAAACACTAATGACATAAATGAGCGCCACATCACGAACTTTTGGGGAAAGTCGGGCTTTGCTCTGAGCTACGTTGGGCAAGAACAGATAAATATCTAGCAGATAAAATGAAATCAACCACAGTTTTCTTGCATATTATACAAATATTTACTACCCGTTTGCTATCCAAATTCGGTGAAAGCCGCGATATTTAAGGGGAAATTTTAGAAGCATTAAATAATCTATTTATGAATTAATAAGAAATAATTATTATTAGTAATATTTTTGAATGATTAATAACAATCATCTACTTTTTTTCCTCTACGAACGTTAACTTGTAATTTATTTACTGCATTCTACTACAAAACCTATCCTGCAGTAGCGATCTTATCTGAAATAAGGTGACGTATGCGAAATACAACCATTTTAGCTGCATGTGTTACGAAATGTATATTTTAGTTCAGTATTGCACATAAATTCTCCCTATCCCCTGCAGAACCATTTCTCGCCCGACTAATGAAATTAATTTAATCGGAATTTCGTGACAACTACCTTCCTTCACTGCACCAACGACTTCACCGAAAATGCAATAGCGGATAAAGAGCAGTTACGAGAGCTGGATCTCACGTTTTCCTTCGCACTGCTTGCGCCCAAGCGGCGGCAGCGACGATTACAGGTCTCGGTTGGGTCCGCGGGGACTTCCCCGAGTGGACATTCGTCACCGGAGTAATGAAGCGGCGATTACAAGGAAACTTGGGAGGTTTGTCGCGACCGCGCGGCGACCACACGCGCACTCTGGTGGCTGCTCTCCCTTCCCCTCCCCTTTCCTCATGCGTCGCGTCTGCGTCCTGCCCGGTGAGTCACCCCTCCCCACCTCCCCTCCGCCCCGCCCTTCACTCTCCCCTGCCTACGCGCTTTCCACGCAGTCGCCACCGCCCCATATAATTTCCGCTCTACGACCGGCGTCCGGTATATCTGGCGCGTCCAGCGTCTTAAGAATGATACATAGTGGGCAGCGGTCGCGGCGGCGGGCGCCGCGATGAGAGTGTTGCGTCGGCGCCGCCCTCGCTTCTGCTGTCTCGACTGCCGCGCCCTCGACCACGGCTCAGCGCCTCCGACATACCCGTCGCTGCATCACTACAGCTTCGCTACTACCTCCGCCTTCCTAGTTCTCGCTCTCGCCTCCTTCTCGCCCCCGCCCCGCCCTTGCCGCAGTCATTGCCCCCACCCTTTCCTCAGCATCTGTCCCCTGGTTCCCCGCCCCCGCCCCCGCCTCGTCCATGCCTCTGGTCACGCTACCACTCACTGCCCCGTAGGCAAACATCGTTTTCGTCAAAGTAATGCGTCTCTTGCTATTGCAGCCATCACTACCAACACCACTCTCAGACGCCGTTGCTTTCTACCTTTGCTGACTGGCCATCGACTGTAGCAACGCCGTTCGTTCATACCCTCTCCTCGCGCTACTCTCTGCCTTGTCCTCGTCTTCCCTCGCCCCTCCCCACGCCCCGCCACGC
>BOPP01000138.1:2993602-3004457 GCA_017312745.1 Gryllus bimaculatus
CCCCACCCTCGCCCACGCACGCCCTCGCCCGCGCCCATGCTCTCGCTCTCATCATCACCCACACATTCTCTCTCGTTGCTCTCTCTTTTCGTTGCTCTCTCTTTTCGTTGCTCTCTCTCTTCGTTGCTCTCTCTCTCTCTCGCCCTTACCCTTACTCTTGTACCTTTGCCTTTTCCATCACTTCCGCATCACCCATTCCCTTCCCCACCAAGTATTTTTCATCCTATGCCATCTCACCCCACGCCCTCCCTGCCCAACTCAACGCATTTTCCAACGTTCTCATCCGCGTCACCATCACATTCTTCCTCGACGTCTTCCTTGATGGCTTTTGCCGCTTCGCTACCCCTCTTTGCTTACCATTTCCATTTGCCATGCCCTTTCGTTTTGCTTACTGCCGTGCGCGTCACCGACATCATCTTCGTTCTTACGTCGTTGTGGTGGTCGTTGTCCCCTCTGCCGCTTGACCGCGTCCTCCGCACTGCCGATTTCAGCGCCCACGCCCCCTTGTTTCCTCGCCACTTGGAACACAGCCTGTCGAAGCAGCTCGCACCATCGAATCGCTTGCCTTCATCCGTTTTCCCCCCGCTGCTTCGCCGTTAGTTAGCGGCGATCGTCGTTCCGAAGTAGTTGTTGCTGACGTTGCCTCTCGATTACTGGTCGCATTACTGTCATCTTGCCACTTCCCGCCCATCGTTTCAACTTCAGACCTTACGCTTCCATCGCGTCCAATGAAAAAGTAATTTAAAAAAACAAAAGTGTGATTTGTTTTGGATGTTGCACAATTCACAACGAGTTAATGTTCTTCGTATGTTGCGACTTCACCATTCCGCGTAATTCTGGAATGTAAACATCATTTTTTAATTCAATTATTTTAAATTTTGTTTTTGTGTTTTTCAAATTTGTGTAACAAAATAATTATCTACATACATGCTCTTATCACAATTATACCTGTTACATTTATGTAAACAATATGAAATTTCACTTCTTACACATTCTACTTTCATGCAATTTTTTTATTTTCTGTTCGAATATTTTGTGCTTTGAAATTCCCATTTTCTTTAAGATTTTTTAATTAATTAATCATATGCAATCCACTTTCCAGGAACACGTAACGTAAGTCGAATTCATTCCGTATCAATAATTTTTTTTCTCGGTGTTGTATGTTTTGTTGCATTTTACAATCCACTTTCCTTGCTTTTCCACCGCAAGATTAATGTTAATTAGTGACAGTTGTAAGGATTCAAGTACATGTCTATTGACAAAGTATGATAAACGTCGTACGTATTTAGTCTAATCGACTGCATCTCTCGCTGCCAGATTGTCAGTTTAAGGAATCTACGTATGACCAAAATATAGTGCCCCTTAATAGTCTAAATATTAATATTTGCAATAAAATTAATATTTAATCAAATAATGAGACTTACAATTAAAAATGTTTTAATACAATACTTTTTTCCTTATTTTGGTATTTAATAACGTCATTTGGCTTATATACCGTAAATAATGGACACGCTTGAAGTTTGTGCTTAGAGAAGAAACTCGAACCAGTTATTTGTGACATTCGCCGTGTGTCGTTCAACACTTCAAAATATCGCTTTCTTATCAGAAAAAATAAAGAATAAATAAGAAATACCTTCCCTTGGAATACGAGTGAATCATACGACGCATGTAACTACAACTCATTTCTTTTCCTTGCTCTTAACAGTCGTCGGATTCATAAAATCCTAAATGGATGCCAATTGTGACGCTGCTATTGATTATAATGGTTTCGTGAATACAGAACAGTATTTCGAAAAGTAAATAACAAAACTGATGTAAACGATTTATTAAAATGGGGAGGGCAATCCTGCGAAGACCATAAGTACATGCTTAGTTCCACACTTGACCATTTCCCACACTTGACCATTTCCCACACTTGACCATTTCCCACACTTGACCATTCCCCACACTTGACCATTCCCCACACTTGACCATTCACCACACTTGACCATTCCCAATCTCTTATAACAACCATTTGACATTCCGACTTACTTTTTTGACTCACTGGACTGTCTTCTTTTCACCAAATTCTTCCATCCGAGTGCGAGCGTCTCTCACTCGTACGCTCTACCTCCGCTTCTTTCTGTGCCTTCCGCTCATCGGCCGCATGCTTGCATTCGGCGAGGCTCTAATGGAGACGGATCGGGGCCCTCGCGGGGCGGAGCGCTAACGCGCCTGATTACACGCGTAACCGATGGCCGCGCCACCGTCGCCGCCGCCGCCTCCTCGCGAGGGAGCATATAATTTTTGTGACAGCCCAAACTGCGCGCGACGCGCCCTCTGGCATCGCGGATCTCGAGAGGACGCGTCGAGGGGAAGGGGAGGCTGGAAGGAGACGTACTCTGGAGGATTTCGTCATGCGGTGGTTTGGGGATTTGGTGGTGATTTCGCGTTTATTGTTATTGCTGCTAGGTTTCTTCCTTGAGTGATAAACCGTTACTCAATCATAAAGCTCTATTCAACTCTCCTTATATATAAATATATTTATATATAAGGAGGGCAGAGGAGAGCTTTATGGTGGAATAACGGTTACCCCAGGCGGTAAACGGCGTTACACCATACTCAAAAAGCGTATGCGAGTAGCGAGCATAGAAAGTAAACTTTCTGTTCCCACTCTCATACGCATTTCCAGTCTGGTGTAACGCCACCTCTTCAACAATCAACAAATTCCTAAATTTCAAAATAAGGCCCCAAAAATTGCAGCAAACCCTCTTTGGAACTTACGAAAACAAGGGCTTTAGGAAGACTTAGCCCCAAAACCAGTCCTTCACACTAAACTTTCTCATTTATTCATTCAAAATTTATCCAGTTTTCCGCTCCCCCATTTCAACTTAGGTAAAGAACATCACACAGAACCTCCTCTACACACCAGACACCCCTTGCACATCATCCTACATATTAGTTGATATTAGATAATTAAGCAAATTCTCCTCCCACCAACAGACCACAATATTCACTTTCCCTCTTTAACATACGCATTTATTTCTATTGTATGCCCATCATTTTAATTACAAAATATCTTTGGTATGTAATTACAAATATTGTAATCATATTTACTCACAAGTAAAAATAAGTTCGCCTCACGATCGCAAATTTAAAATGTCAATATTTGCTTTATCTTCCTTGTATCATTCAATTTTCTATCTTATTTTCCTAAGGATTATATGTCATAATTGTAAATGTCATAAATGTCATAAAATTACAACATTTAATTCTCAAGAGTTCTCTCTTGGGAATATCCGTATTCCCTTCTTTCCTTGTCTGCGACGTGTCTTCCGCCGTCTTCGCAGTCTTCTCCGCACTCCCGTAATTTCGCTGCGTTGCGCTAAACAAGGCGGCAAACATGGCGGTTTTCCGCTCCGAGTGTTCGTTTATGAAGAGTCCACTTCGCTTAATGTAATTTCGGGCAGCCGCTCTTCAAACTGCGGTTTCGTCGACTTGCTTCTTTGTGCTCGGAGTCAATTTGTGCACGGCGTGTGCGGTGGACCTCAAACCACCGCTGCTGTAAGTTCGCTTAAACGCCTTCTAGAGAAGAGAGGCGTTTGCGACGATAAGGGAGAGCGGTGCTCAGGCAAAAACAGAGACTCTGAGAACGCGATTTAGGAGAACGTTGAGAAACGGTGGAGAATAAATATCAGGATTCGTTTTGGTGTTGTCGTATTGTTATGTCAATCCAAATAATCGTAATAGTGTTCTTGTGCACTGACGATACAACTCAAAAATTGTCATTTTATAGAAGAAAGTGTTTATTTCGATGTCAAAAACAGTGTCCTAATTTACATGCTGTCTGTATCAACTATCTTTTACTCGTAAAATGATACCAAATTCTTAACTCATTTCTGTACTTAACTCCAAAACGAATTTTGAAAGGTGTCTCATTTTTTGCGCAAATATATGCTTACAAAGGCAAATTAATTCAGGGATATTTAAAGGAGAATTATCATTCTACACTAAAGTGATAAATCATTGGTTACTAGTAAAGCTTTAAAAAAGTAAATTCGTTTACATTGCATGTTTACTGAAATATCTTACTGCCATTCTGACTTTGTGTTCCTTCAAAAATCATCTGCGAAGTTACTCTCCTTATAGTTTACATAAAGAGTGTTGCAGTGTCTTCCTAGGGAAGTGCATAATCAGTTGCTTGGTGGCCATCGTCCTTGAAATGGCCCATGAAATAAATTTGTCTTACGACTCCCGGCGCACCTCTTCTTGAACTCCCTCTTGGCCCACCTTCGCCTTTGGAAGCTCCTCCTCAGCCTTCTCCGCCCCCGCCTGCGCCTCCGCCGTAACGCCGCGGACGCGCTCTGGTGCGCGGCGGAAGAACGTTCATTAGCATAACAGAGTCTCGGCCGCCCCCACGAAAAACGCGCCATGTTTAGCTTGCTTAACTCGGCTGCGTATATCCCGACCCGTAATAGAGATGCCGAGTTTCATGTACTTGGCGAAATTGGGTTTGTCCCGGCCGCCTGTGGCGTGTTGAGTGGGTCGGGGCGGGCGAAGTGGGGGAGAGGCGAAGAGAGGGGCTAAGAAGGATGGGTACAGCGGAGACGTCCGAAGGTTTGAGAGTTCGGCGGGGGCTGTGAAGATGAGGTAGGATGTGAAGTTCGGAGTACTATGAATTCGTAGAAATCTGGGATGTTGAGGTGGAATTGAAAGATATGACTGCGAGGTAAAATGGAATGGAGCTGAAAGGAAGAACGGAGTAGGGATGGGAGGTAGATATGAGTAGGGATGGGAGGTAGGTCTGAGTAGGGATGGGAGGTAGGTCGGAGTAGGGATGGGCGGTAGATCGGAGTAGGGATGGAGCGCGACTGAAAGGTAGGGCGGAGTAAATCTGGAAGGTAGGTCGAAATAGGACTGGAAGGTTTTTATCGGAGTAGAGCTGCGAAGTTTATCAGAGAAGAACCGGAATAAGATGAAAAATGTATTGAAAGTTTGAGAGGTCATAGTAGGCCTGGAAGGTAGGTCGAAGCAGGGAGAGCAAGGACGAGGCGGGCGGAGCGGGAGGCACTTCGGTTTCCGAAGGCCATTCCCTGCCACGGGGCGACGGGCGGGGGTGGTTTTTGCGATAGGAAGAACGGCCTCGCGCGCTAAGATACTCCGGAAGTTGTCCCCGGAGCGCGATAGTCTCTCGGCAACGGCCGCGCGCGACTCGTGTTCGCGCAGGCGCCTGCCGTTACGGCCCGTGACGCATGGAGGCGCGCGCGCGCTCCGGCCAACAGCGCCGCGCCGCAGCTTCCTCGCCGGCGGCGGAGAGTGGGAGCGAGGGGAGGGGCTGTGAGACGGAGGAGTCATAGAGAAGGAGATGGCGTTGGAGATACAGTAGCGAAAGCGAAAGGTGTTGGGTGCTCTAACACGTTGATGATGGAAGAAGTGGAAGTGGCGACGTCACCGGTGGGAAGTGGTGTGTGAAATGAAGAGTGCGGTAAGATAAAGAGTGATGTAAGATACAGCTAGAGATAAAAATTAACGTATTTTAAGAAATAATAGGTAAACTATGGTGATTTAATTAGCGACAAAAATATAGTTTGCGACGACTATAGTGTAAATAACTTATTTAGGAGAACCCCGTTCATCTAGGCAGATTCGACTTCGTGACTACAGTAGAAAATTCCCCTTACAATAGGCAGATGTGCTTGATTGATTCATTAGTTATTCCGGCGTCAACTGCCAAGGTCGTTAGTCCCGTAAGTTTAGTGCTTTATTTTCCTCGAGATCTGGTGATGATTTCCCCCCGCTCCGATCTCCTGTCGGTTAACGTGTTTTCCCTCAATAACGTATCTCCCAACAGCGGGGAACCGCCCCAAGCCGGGACAAGCTCTACGCTTCCGACCGCTCCCCCAGGTCCCCCAGCATGTGTGGTAGTGTAGTGCATGTTTGTGTGCGTTTCTAAGTAAGGAGTGGAGATATGACAAAGAGGAAGGAAGGAAAGACCCCCGGGGTCCGTGTCCCGTTTGTTAGGGTACTGTTCCGCCATTCGCCTGGTGTTAATCGAAGAAATTACGGAAAACTACTGATGAGAGCAACTGGTCGTTAGAATTCTCCACCAGACCGTCACTGTTCTCGACCTAGGTATGTCTAAAATCCTGCGACCGTCAGGATTCCCGGCCAGAAGCACTGCAGTAACATCAGTTGCTGCATTGAACCACCTCTCAGATGTGGCTGGTGTATCATTGGTGGCAGATACGCATTTTCCCCGATAGCTAGTAGTGTACGGGAAAAAGAGCGACGAACATCACCCGCACGATGAAATTCACCCGCCCCAAATTTGTCCTCAGCATAACAGCGATGTCATGTTCTGACGAGAGTACCTACCCGTCAAATGGTTGTGGAATGACCAGTGATAGCGGTATTCAGGGGGAAAAATTTAGCAAGAAAACTGTTGACGGGGTTGGTGGGAGTGGTGACAGCGTCGGCCGGTGGCGGCGCTGCGTGTCGAGGCGACGAGCGCGGCGCAGGGGCAACTGGGCGGTGATGTCGGCGAAAAATTCTAAAAGAAGAGCCTTGCTTTAGAATTTTAAGGGGGCGCTGAATTACCTTTAGCTCTTCCCTGAGTGGCGGAATTTTCTTTTGAGGAAGAAGACTGCTATCTCGTGCCGTGAGGACGGTGGCACGAACCGGCGCGTGGATGCTTAGGGGGGGAGAGGGGTTATAACGCCTGCTGGAGCGGCTCGGAGGGTCTAGTGAGGTGCTTGTTGTTTTTCCTTACTGCTCAAGTTCATCCTTTAAAAAAATATTAAACGTAAAATGCCTGAATCATTTCTTTTCCTCACGGTACGCGCAGTTTTCATAATTATTCGTCGTGCAGATCTTGTAGAAATGACAATCTTTGTTGCTCGATGGAGAACTTTAAAGTGTTGAAATATAATTGAGATGCTTGTAATTATGTTTGTAAGAAATTTAAAAATACTTTATTTTTTATTTTTGTGCCTTATTATTTTTAGCTCACATCCCTATTTTGTCACATCTATTATTATTGAGCCTTTTGTTACGTTTTAAAATGGAAAAATATTTAAAATTATTTTTCCAAACATCACTTTCATTAACGTAGTTTCAATGATTGATCCAAATTTGTCCTCTCATTTGAGAGTGATTGTATGAGTAAACAGGGATGAGGACTGCATCTACACGTGCCTGCTGGCTGTCATTGCCAATGATACGCACGGAGCACTTCGACAATTTGACCTAATCAATAATGAAATCGGCCGGTAATGGAAATGGTAATATTGCATAAGTGCGAAACCAATCCGTCAAGGGCGATGTATGCGCAGCTGAACGCACTCGGTCCCAGAGGAACGGCAAATCCAGACTGTGCGATTGTTAATTCAATTTCTGGCTCCCACATGCGCAGATCTACTGTCGCCAGGAAATGAAATGAGCATGTCTTCTTTTCTAGTAATGATGACAAAAGTAAAAGTTTAATTGGCCAAACAATTTGACCCATTTGCATTTAAATGTACAAACAGGTAAAATGTGAAATGTATATATCTACTAAAGTATAAAAATAAAATATGTTTGAATCTCAGGTGGAAATAATTCATGTACTTTCTTTGAAAACATGTATTCGATTTTTATTTCTACGAAACATTATTATTGTATACTAATTTAGAGACTAACATAAATTGGGAAGGATATATAGATTAGCTGTTTATTGCTGTATCATTATTGTGTAAATAAATGTTCCCTCATTTATTATTTTTTTTTAAATTTAACACAATACAATTCGAAAAGTAATTTTAATTGGCTCGTAATTTCGTTTTAAACTGTCAGAATACTGGAAAACATTTATTTCGGGAGCTTTTCGGGGTAGAGAGAAAGCAGTTCGAATCTTGTAAAATGCTTACAAATATTAGTATTGTCTTAAAAAAATATTAATCTTTTATTCTTGAGCGAATGTTGACTGCGCTTGAAATTGGACCTTCGTAACAAATGCTGA
Source organism: Gryllus bimaculatus (assembly GCA_017312745.1). Lineage (NCBI taxonomy): Eukaryota > Metazoa > Arthropoda > Insecta > Orthoptera > Gryllidae > Gryllus > Gryllus bimaculatus. The sequence continues at coordinate 3,001,578 of BOPP01000138.1, forward strand.
CCTAAAGCCCAATTTTTCAGGTTTTTGAGTTATAGGGAAGAGATGTATTCCACACGTAGGAAAACAACAGAAACAGATTTTACCCATAATGCATCACGACCTCTTCACCCCAAAAATCCCCAGCTCAGCACCACCTCACTCCATCGTCACACCTCCCCACTCCAACCCCTTTCATCCCATTGCTCTTCTGCCCCTCCCTCCACCGCGTTGCACATTTTTGCCTAATGACGTCACACGGGACGTCGAAATAAATCAGAACGACGGCTACAGCGTCGCCTCGTGGCCATGTTTGATTGATTCGCTCCATTAATCACATAATCAATCACACTCGCCGAAACAATCCAGCGCTCCGATTGGCGGTTGACGTTGCAATCAGCAGAATAAAGAAAACTTTTGTACCGTCGCTCGTTTTGCAACCAGAGCGTGACACGTGTGTAGCGCTTCTCTTGCCATGCACGTGGTTCCACGTGTCATCGCGACAACCGCAATCACCAGGAGAGGGCGCGTTCACAAAACCTGACTATCCACTTTTTTTTTTGTTTGAAGGATTTCCTCGTTTCCAATTATATATTGATCCCTGATGCTCCATTGTGATATTCTTACTCGAACTCCGCGCGAAGCCGACACCGATACGCGGTGAAAACCGGGGAATTGGGAGGTTGGGCGTCGAGCCTTTGTGTGGGCTAAAGGATTACATTGAGTCTTTTCCGCGCCGGATTTCAATTTCACACCGCGATTCGCGCGATGGGCTGCGATATTAAACGTGAATTGGCGCGGGTCTTTGGTAGAGGCGATGCGATCCCTAGTTCGGTTAGCTGTCGCGCGCGCTAAGAACCGCCCGCCGCCGCCCGCCCGAGACCACGCCGACGACGCCCGCCGCGCACGCCCCCTCTCAGTCATTTATCATGCTCGAGCCCGCCCGCCCGCCCGCCGCGCCGCCCGCGACCGCCGCCGCCGGCCCGCCCGCCGCTTGCTTTATTTTTTTGCCAAACAGCGTGATGGTCTGCTGGAGCGCCGATTATCGCTGGGCGACATGTCAGGCGGGATTAAGCGCCGTTGGACATGCCGTTTACGAGCGCTGCGCAAGTCGGTGGCCCGACCACCCATCCAGGTCATCGTCGACGCTGACTCCACGTCGTTTTTTTTCCGCGATCCGTCGCATTGGCAGCGTCGCAAAACGCGCATACAGTAGCACGCGCCAGCGGCGGCGGTCGGATGTGTGGGTGGTTGGGCGGTCTGGTGGTGGGCTGGTCAGCGGCTGAATGAACGGGTGGGTGCGTGAGGATGGATGAATGGGTGGGTGAGAGGTAGCGGGTAGTTAAGGCGATTGAGTCTGTGGGTGTGCAAGAGTACGAGATGATAATTTAGCGAGATCACGGTACACGAACAGAAAACGAACGGTAGGTTGACAGATTACTAGGACTACTAGGTTGGGTGACTAGTCGTTGGACGGGCGAGAAAAAGGGTGTGCAGGTTAACGTGCTAGCCGTAGTAGTTGGAGGGGGCGAGTATTAGTTGGAGGGGGCGAGTATTAGTTGGAGGGGGCGAGTATTAATTGGAGGGGGCGAGTATTAATTGGAGGGGGCGAGTATTAGTTGGAGGGGGCGAGTAGGAGGTGGAGGGGACAGTAAGATGGAGTTTGAACGGGAGTGTAAGAGGGGAGTGGGTGGGTGGACAATCGAGAGAGTGTGTGTGTGTGTGTGTGTCAGTGAGGGAAACGGGGGTGACATGCGAGCGAGTGGGCGAGCATGGGTCGAACCAGAGGGCGGACGGTTGGCGGAGAGAGTGGCAAGCTTGTGCCCCGGAGCTATTCAACGATGCAAGACCTCATTTTCACGAGTCGAATAACCTAACGGCCCCTATTCACTACGGAGATACAGCTAGTTCGGTCGAGTCCATTCAGAGGTCAGTATTTAATGTCGATACATAACAACTCGTCGCGAATCCCAAACGCATAGAAACTGGCGTTATCGTATGTAGCAGCAGCCAGAGAGGATAAAGCCGGCAGTAAACCGTGTCCAGAATGGAAATGTTGTGCGTTTGTATGGCGGGGGTTTTGTTCAATGAAATTAAATCGAGTTATTTGGGTTCGCTGTACTCTGTGTCAACCTTCAGGCTTCCTTCTGTCTGTTCATACCTGTCAAGCTCTCTATGTAGTATTAACGGGACATATGGCACATTACATTGCGAATATTATAAATTTTTCCTCTTTGATACCTAAATAGCGAACCAATCCATTTTTTTCTAGGAAAAAAATTAATGAAATCTTTAACCCAACTGAGGTGCCTCTGATATTCACGTACGAGTAAAATTATTAAATGTCATGCAAAATTTCTGTAGAAAATTTTACTTCACGAGAGTGTATTTACCTCCGAGTTCAGTTGGTATACATCATATAGCATTTCCCAGATATTCCAATCGATTTGATTACACTTAACTTAAAATTATTAGATTTCTACGAATTTCAAAATAACCAAATAAACCATTTATACTTTTAAAATTTAGTACATAAACTAATAAAAAAGGCAGCTTTTAACAAGCTTTCAAAAATTGTCACGTCACACAAGTTAATTTAAAAAACTTTTCATTTATGTAATGGAAAAGAAAGAACAAAAAGAAATTTCAGAAGACACGGTTATGACGAAGTGTAGCTGTTGTACGTCTACGCGAGTTGCTCAAGAAGGAAAAGTATTCAGGAAGCTTGCAAGAAACTGCAACCTGCTATTTGAGCTGAGCAGCATTATAGTGCTTTAACGCTTGCATCTTGGCAGAACCGGTGCCTGGGCGTCCTCCCTATTTATAGCTCTTTAATCGATGTCGTCTGGTGCGGGGAGGAGGCGGCGGCAGTGGCAGAACGGGACCGGCGGCGTCGTGGCGCGG
>BOPP01000138.1:3005559-3036046 GCA_017312745.1 Gryllus bimaculatus
GCCCCCGCCCCCGCCCCCGCCTGTCCCTCCGAAGCAGCCGCTGCGTCTGCGTGTGCCCTTCTCAGAGCCATTGCCTGCGGCTCCGTCCTGCTTTCTCCGCTATGGTGTCGCCTCTACCACCTTATCTTATCTCATCATTTAGAGAGAGTCGTTACTTACCCCCACCATTGCTTTTAATGTAGATCATTTTTTGACAATTTCCGGCAAAGGAATCATTTATTTACTGTATTAATTTTCTTTCAGATTGTGAGGGACAAACAATATTTAAGACTCTTAATTGGATTGTATCTCAATTACGCTCTGTCATCATTTTTCAATCAGCGTGCTTCATATGCGTTACTACTTGTTGTTCTCTACCGTCACCTCTGCCAATATGCAATTCTTATCCGGCCACACAGTACGCTTCAAGTTCTCGAAGATAACCTATTTTCGTTATTATTTGTTGTCCATGGTCTTATCAGGGAATTTGTAATTCACTTTAATTATCATCGTTTTCAATGTATATTCCCCCTGCTGAATTGAATTCGGTTTGTACTAAATGTAAATGTAGTTATCATACAGGTACATGTTCTCTTCTCAAATTTATTTTTGACAGACAATAAGCTCTTCGTAATTTCCATTTCAAAATCAATATTTGCGTTTATGAACAACAAAGACACCATTTAATGTTTTGACTGCGGTGGATTTTTTCCAATATCAAATCATTCCCAAAGAACAGGTAATTTTCAAGCCCAGGAAATACGACGTAATCTGAGTAGAAAATGATCTATGTCAAAAAATACGTTATCGTATAAGAAACAAAGTAAAACAATTACTGAGCAAAGCTGAAAAGTTATCAGTATAATCTAATGCGTTCCAAGAAAGGCGAAGGCAGAACTACTTCCTGCCAAGAGACTCAGATTAATGCCAGATCATAGTTCGGACATATTTGGATCCCCATTCGACCATTCAAACTCCACGCAGAGAACGTCCGCTTTCCAACTCGTCTCTAAACAACTGTTTCTCACCCTTTCCTAATGTACCCTAATTTTTTTCGCGCCATCGAGAGGAAAGGCGAACACAAAAGTTCTTTCACCTCAAAAGTTCAAAAAAATCTCCATATCATGTTAAAGTGATCTATTTGAATATCCGTTCGAGTTCTAACAAGATACAATTCTACTATAGGTGTTGTGGTAAGATATCTTTGGCATTTTTAAAATAATTAAAGATGTTGTCATTGCCAACAATGTTTTTTAATTCAAAAGCAGCTTTCGATGGCTTAGCCATCATCATCAGTTGTCTTTGGCAGATTGGATGGCACGTTTTGAAGCTGTAGTTGTCGAATTGGTCAGACAACTGATGATGATGGCTAAGCCATCGAAAGCTGCTTTTGAATTAAAAAAACATTGTTGGCAATGACAACATCTTTAATTATTTTACAATTCTACTTCTGAATACACTTCGGAGACAATGAACTGGTCTCTTTCCCACTCTGCTCTCGTCGCATTTCCCGTCTCCCTTTTCCAATTCCTTCTTCGACTGTACGTCCTCCGGTTTTCACCTTCGTTTCGGGGCCGGCACGCCCCCCCAGCCGTCACGTCGCGGCGTCCGGGAGGGCAGATCAGCTCCGAAGGCGCTCCGTGCTCCGCCCTTAATTGAAATCGAGGGGCTTGCACGTGGCAAGGGCGAAGGGCACGGGCGAAGCCCCGAATATTCCCGGTTCTGACGAATGGAGCAGCTTATTGCTTAGGCTTTTGTTTTAGTTAGGTATTTACATATTGCTTCATTTGTTTTCGATGTAGATTAATGAATCAACGTAAAAATATCGTGGAACAAAAACGCACAAATGGGTAAAAGCTTTGTTACATAAACATTCTCCAGAGCGCGATATTCTTATTCACTTCCTACCCTTTAACATTGTGTTCCAGCAAAGCAGTCATGGGTTAACATTTCAGTTATTTCACAGATATCGAATTAGTTATGTGATTGTAAAGAACTTCAATACAAAAAACTTTATTTTTATATTCATATTTTATTGCAAATAACTACGTATTATATTGTGCTAAACATTTACTAAAATTAACATATTATTGTTATCACAAAGCTGTCATTGCTGAAAGTACAATCAGATTCAAGTAATAATTTCAACATATACATACATAATAACAAATAATAATAATTTCAAGTAATAAGTTCGTAACATATTTCGTGAATTTCTAATATCTATGTTAACTTCATTTTTAGATCGGTTAATGTTCAATATTTTTTACAAATAATAATAATAATAATAATAATAATAATAATAATAACAAATATCATTGAAATGAAATAGCTTTGAAGTCGAATTGACGTGTTGAATTGAACTGCATGAATTTACGCTTCCAAACTGGCAACACCTGAACGATACGTCACCGGGCCGTAGCAGGTATTTAAACATTCGAACGCTTTGGCAAGCAAGGGCGTGAGAACTCCGCGACCTAGCGGGCGGTGGCCAAGCCGCTACGAAAGTAGCACGGCGGCGGAGGCCGCTAAATGCATCACATGCTCTATCTCGGGAGAATCGGTCTTCCTCGCCCGCAGGATTGTAATTTTTTGATTGACTGATTGATTAGTGTTCCCGGGTGGTCAACTGCTAAGTTGTATGTGTAGTGCATGTGTTCCTCAGGGATAGGCGGTGATCTTCCCCCGCTGATTGGTGAGATCGTTTAACGTCCGATAACGAGTATTCCCCCAAAGAGGGGTCTCCCACCATCGGAGTACCGCCCCAGGCGGGACAAACTCCGGGCTCCGTACTGATCTCCTGGCACGAGTGATAGTGTTGTGCATGTAAGTGTAAGTGTGCGTAAGGGATGGGGATAGAGCAAAGAAGGTGAAGGAAAGATCGCGCGCGGTGAGTGTCCCGTTTGTTAGAGTACTGCTTCATCATTCACCTGATGTTGATCGCAGAAACCATGGAAAATTATCCATCAGAGCAATCGACAGCCAATCAGGAACGCGAGATCCACCTCCAACTTATTAGGCATATTGCAGATTTTCCCCTCCAAGTATATCCGGCAGTAAGACGAGCTCTGAGCTCCGGAATGGTCTCCCGATATGTGAAGTAGCGCAGTGCATGTAAGTGTGTGTGTGTGTGTGTGTGTGTGTAAGTAAGACGTAAGGACATGACAAGAACAAAGAAGATGAGATAACGCGCGTTCCGTGACCCGTTTGTTAGGCAACTGCTCCTGCATTCGTCTGGTATTGACCGGAGAAACCACGGGAATACTACCGATCGGAGCATCCAATACTCGCGGGCGGGCCGCTCTCATTGGGAGGGCGAGCGCATCGCATCCGTTCGCGAGTGTCGCGCGTGGTGTCGGGGTCGCTTCCGCCGATGGGGCAACGGCCTCCCGCGCTGGCCGCTCTCGCTCGCGCCGCCTCGAGTCTCGCTCGCCAGACGAGCTGCTCGCCGAACCTGCCCCGCGACGCGTCGTGTTCTTCAGGTTGCGTCCCTGCTCGCGCACATCTTGCTTTGCCATCGTTTGGGCCGGATTTCTGATTTCCAGGCTGAAGATGATGACTTAGCCATTGAGCATTTTGCTATGAATACTTTCATACGTCAGCAAAGCTATCGCGACATTTAAATTGTCTTAATGTAATTATCTACAAATGTTGATATGTAAATATGTATTCATGTTGTTACTGTTTTGTGCCTTCAATGAATAATATGACGATGTTGTAGGTGCAGATTTTATTTAAAGTGTTTTTGAAATATCATTTAAAAATAGGAATGGAAGTCCCTCTGGTGGAACCGCATATTCATATTATTTTTCAATTGTACTATTTACATTGATAAATGTAAGTCGAGAACCAATCTAAATCCTACAGCCTAAGCCTAAAATTCAGTTATCAGAATTTGATTCGTGGTTGGTTCTTACACTTAGTGTTTACATAAATAATTTTAATATTTGTAGTAATTTTAGTTTACATTTTGTTTTGTTTTATATCAAATATGCTGACATACATTTAAAAAAATATGTATTGAAGTTTCTGAGTTATTACAACTCTAGCAATCCATATTAATTTTAACTATGCATAATCACAGAACACACCAAATAGTAAGAACATAAGTGCCCTCGAACTTTGTAATGCATGTAATAATTGCAGCCAATCACTTTACATTGAGTTTCTACATTCACAACCTTCTATTCAACATGTAAGAAACCACTGTACCCTGTAAAAATGTTTGTCAACAAGAAGCTGGGAACCATAGTAAACAGAATATTAAAATAACTTAATCCTAATCTTCTGTATTGACCTCATATATTCACATTCTTACTTATTGAGTCAGATCTCCCAACATTTCTCGAAAGATCTATTTATTCTGGAAGATTCCCTGTGTCCTGACGCTCCTGCCTCCTCGCCCCCTCCCCGGCTGCGCTTCACCCGTTCCCAGCACCACCTCCCGCCACGCGCCGGCCCCGGCCAGGCGTGAGTCCCGACGCCGCAGCGACGCCCGCCGCCGTATAATTTGCCGCCAGGTAATAGAGCGATCCGGGAGATAGTGGCAGTAATTACGGCGCCCGGCTACCTGTTAGCAGGCAAAAAACACCCGCGAGGGCGGTCTCACATTATAATGACACTTAAGAACATAAATCGGGGGCGAGTAATGAGTCTATTTCGAAGAACCATCGCCCGTCGCCTCGGCTTTGTCGGCTCTGGGAACCGTTCGCGGAATCGTTCAGGCGGACGGTGTGACCCGTTCGCGGGGAGGAATTCGCCTTTCGCCGACTGACCTCGATTCGCGTTTGTGTACGATGGGATTGGATGTTCCGGGGGGGGGGGTTCCTCGGGCTATTGTAATTTGCAACCGGAGACATCCATCAACTATGGAGTGTCATGATCACTTTCTCGTAAGCCGTTTTCCCAAAACCCTGATTAATTATCGTCGACGTTGATTAATCTGGAAACTTCTAAAACTTGAGAACGGTGTGATTTGTGGTACACCTTGGAATCGACTGACTTCATAAATCTTCATAAACATTATTTGAAAATTTAGTCAATGCTGTTCTGTAGTTTAAGAATTCAGCGCCATCCTTTAAGACGTTCACCTTCTGTTGCTAACACGCTGTTCACTAATGTAATGAATAGGAATTTTCTGGAATCATAAATGATGAGAAACGTAAGTAATGTTGAATGGTGGAAGTAAGATAATATGTTTATACACAGTAGATTCATGCAACTATAACCTTCAAGCAATAAATACTTTGCATATTATGTGCATTCCTAAAATGTCTGTTCATGCATTTACCGAAGTATGTGATTCAAGAAAAACTACTTACGAAACGTCAGTATTCCAATTTATATTATAAATACTTTTGTTATGTGCTTATTAATTGGGCACTTGTTGCACATAATAGCAATGGCTAAGATTGTTATACACGAAGAATATCAAAAAATTAACATTTGAAACTCCTGTGAATGATGTTAATGGTTATTTCACTAGTATTCATAGGATAGACGTTGTGAGATAGAAAGTAGTAAATAATTCTAATATGTCTTGACATCTCCTTCCTCTTTCAGCCATCGATGCTGCGAAATTCATACTTCCATATGTTGCTCGAAATCTCTTCCATCCACTACACCTAACACTGAACTCCGTTTTCTGCTCGACCTCTACCACCACAGTGCCTGTTCCTCCACTTCCGTAGCCATTTTCTCTATTTTCGCTCTCGCCCTCCCTCCGACATCGCTACGCTGTCCCCACCAACGAAGTCACATCCTTCTCCGCGCCAACCCTCTTTCAGCGTTTTTCCCGCAGTTGTCCCCTCCGCTGTCCCGTCCCGTCCCGTCCGGTCCCCGTCTCGCCACGCCTCCGCGCACCCCCGAATTTTTCGCTCCGTAGCGCCCGCCGTCGCTTCCTGCCGGCTCCGCCCGTTCTAATTGGGTGCCAGGGCAACTAAGCCACGTGGTGCCCGTTGCCTCCCCAATGGGGCTGTTATTCTCGAAGATAATTCGCTGCAAGCTACGTTTAACGTTAGCCGTCCGGCATTTGCTGTACCGTTTCAACATTAAGGCGTGCCGCGCGGTTAAAAATTCGCCGTATTTTCTCTTAGTGGATCGCTGTTGTTGCGCTCCGAAAAATTGGAATTAATTGGCGAGGGGGGGCACCGGCGCGAGAATTTTCTCCGAAGGGGAACACACACGAGACGGTAGGCCAAGGTCGAGCAGTCGTGTGCTTCTCCTGCGATTTTTATTCCTGTAATGGGGCTCCTTCCTGGAATTTTTGAACGCACCCCGCACTGTGCGGGTGCATTCAGTAATTTATCTTGCTGGTCTTTTGTACATCTACCGCAGGTCCCGACTCGTACGCGTGTTACATTCCAGCGCACAAACATAACGATATTATAAATCCATCAATCCCGTAATTCCCCAAAGAAAAGTATACTGCTTAAACGCCATTCATTACGCGACATCTAACTACACCGCCCCTGTTCCGCCCCCGGAAAAAATACCAACCTTACGGCAGGCACCCCAATCGCTGGGCGTCACATAAAACCGCTACCGCCCCTTCGCCCGCAGGCGGTGGGGCGGGCGGAGGCATTCCACACGTTCGTGTAATTAACGTTGATTAACGTGCCATAAAACACAGGCCACAAGCTTGTCCACAAATCCTCACCACCAACAGTGAGGGGGGATCCCCTCCCTCGTGACAAAGAATGCCGGGAGTCGAAGGGACGTGGTCACGGCCGAAGACCTCCGACACGCGCGCGCCCTCTGCTGCGGTGAAGGGCGGGTTGGTGGAAATAGGAGGGACGGGAGTGCTCGTGTCGAAGCACACTGGTCCGAAACTGATTTAAAGTATCCCGTTGTAAGTCTACTCAAATGGGGAAACACACAAAAAGGCAATTTTCAGTAATAGAAAATAAAATAATGAACGCCGTTTAAACCAAACTTAATATTCAGATACGTCGTGTATTTTCAGTTAATAAAAGTTTGCATGAGAAGTATTTTGCAGCTCGTGCATTAAACATGTATCTTAAAAAGTATGTTATTTACTAAACTGCTTGGAAGATATCAGTTAGAAAAGGATATTTTGGAATACGTTTCATTTTTTAACGTAAAAAAGGAAATATGACTGCCATTTTTCATTTAGTCACCTCCCACTCTGAACAACGAAGTTAAATACAACCAAAAACTAAAAAAAAGTCGAAACCCAAAATTTTCTAATTTTGTTTTTAATTTTTAGTTTGTTGCATGTTTCAGTATTTTTTTTTTGCCTTTTGGAACAAGTGCTTAGAAACAACAGTGTAAGAATTTTGTCGCGTGCGTTTGGCACCCCTTCACCCCACTGTGCTCCCATCCACGCATGGTGCGTCCCCCCTCCCCCGCGCGATCCACAATGAATTGTTTGGTTACGTCTGCGCCATTACGGGCACAGCGACAATGGGTGGAGTTTAAACGCGAAGCAGGATTCGGGCGATAAATACAGGGTAATTATGGCGGCCGCCGGTGCCGCGCCGCGCCGGGTGATCGCCGATCGGGATGGGAGAGGGCCCTGAAATGCTTTTACAGTTGTAACTCAGCCTGGCCGTTCCCAGCCACCCCCGCCCCCGCGACTCACCGCTGCTCCCTCCGTGAGGGGGGGTGGACAAAGCCGCGACCGACCTGACGCGGCGCGTAAATTCTGCTTTATCTTGTAGTTTCCCGTTGACGCTGCCGTATCTACTGCTTTCGTGTCGAAAGGGCTGTGCTGGGCGCATTTCTGTAGTTAGGTGGTGGAATGGAAGAGCGCAATGCAAGTTTCATTATTATTTCGTTGAATTACTGAAATAAAGTAGTGTTTTATCCCTTGTCGTGACTGTTTTGTGGGTAATGAGTTACACTTTCTGAATCACCTCGTGAAAGTTATGTTCGTATTTTCGTAAGATTTGAACAGAATTTTAATCTAATATGATGTGTGGAAACTTAAATATGACAAACGTGGCACGTAAATTCTGCTTCATCATGGCGTTGAGATATCTATTGCTTTCGTTTCAGAGGGGCTGTGTTGGGTGCATTTCCGCAGTTGGTGTACAAGGTCACTTTCATTCTTATTTTATTGTGTTGCTGAAATGATAGAGAAAGAATGTTTACTCGCTTTTAGTGAATGTTAACTGTGTAATGAGGTACTACTGAATAATATCGGGAAGTTCTTGTTCATTGTTTTTTTTATTCTTACGGAATTTTAACGCAATATAACGCGTGGAAACGCGAATGTAATTGAAACACTTCTAAAATATACTTTTGGCTCTGGTGAATTTATTTATTCTATTGAAAATTTGGACACCATACATTCAAATGTGATTGTATTAATTGCTGACGATAATCAATAACATTAACGGGTGTCTTTTTTGATGTTACTTAATGAAACATCATTCGAAGGCAATCATTTCATACAGGTATTTAATTGGAAGAAACCTTTAATGCATCTCATAACTCATCGGCCAATGTCAAAATATGTCTCTTTAATTTCGTTTTGATAATTAAATAATTCAATTTAATTGCATAAAACCTACCTTTTAATACTGAGTGAATACTAATCGTAAATTACGAACAACAGGTAAAAGTATTTCCATTACACAAAGGTATAAATAAGAAGACATCATTAAACAGCCTAAATTAATAGAATGTTAAATTATATTTCAAGATCTTGAACAGGGTGGATATCGTTTGGTAGCGACGTTGTCAAATGAAAACACAATTTTTACTTCCCAAATATCGTTATATATTACGTGTCCAACTTGGAGACACTGATCAATTTTTGTCTCCGCGGAAGCTCCTCTCCTAGAACTTTGTGCGTCCCTGCTGTAGATCGAGAGCTCGCGTTCATACTCGCTCATACATACACAAGTAGCAGCTTGATGCCTAAGTACACACGCACGTATTTTGCATAATGAGCAGGGTAGCCACAACACGGCAACCGTCACGGTACCCTGCTCGTCCCCGCCAGATTATGGTAATTGAGAGACAGTGAAATTTTTTTAAAAAACTAACTCACCACCACCACCGCCACCGCTGCCACCCCCAACTAATGAAGATTAAAATGGCTGGCGATCCGCCACGTCCCGCCCCAAACCGTCGGCTTGCTCGGGGGCGTAAGGTGATTACCGGGTTTTTGGGCGAGCGACATCGAATCTCGTTTCAAACGACATCACCGCGCGGCAGCGGTAAGCTCGACCTCGACCGACCGCCGCGTTAAGTTGGTAAGCCTGTTATGTGAGGCCTCGCATTAACACCGCTTGGGCAAATTAAAGTTTGAAATATGTTGCAGGTAATTGACTTGCTCCGTCGATAATTTTAAACTAATTTTAGGAAGCGAACAGGAGCCACCAAAGCGCTCCGAAATCAGAATTTATGGTCTGCGTTCTACGAGTTTCTGAACTGTTGGGTTCCGCTTTTATTGAGGAAGTGGAGAATTGCCGGTTCCTTCAACGGGTCTGGTTACCTTCAATTAATATACCCTTGTGAGAACGCTGTGGAGGTGAATATTTTGTTACAGATTAAAGTGTAATTTCTAAAACTTATGAATAATCTTGCTTCTTGTTTGAAAATGTGGCTGATCATTAAGTTATTCGAGAGGCGACCCGGTATTTTTGCCCTTACATCGATATTTTTAGATGAGCACTGAGAAATACTTTTAGAGATGTATAATTCTAAGGCCAAGGAACTTCTTTAGTTTATGTGTATAACTGTTACATTGCATTTAGTTACATGTGTGAAGAAACAAGCGCATATAAAAGAAATAAACGACTTTCAAACAGTGTATTGGTTGAAATAATATTACATGATACGTTGTTTGACGAGTTGAGAAGGAACATGCAACAGTATAAACCATCACTTGATTTGAACATGTGTTCACTTTCTCTCTGTCTCGTCTCTGTCTCTGTCTCTCTCTTTGTCTCTCTCTCTTTGTCTCTCTGTCTCTGTCTCTCTCTTTGTCTCTCTCTCTTTGTCTCTCTCTCTGTCTCTCTCTGTCTCTCTCTCTGTCTCTCCCTCTGCCTTTCTCTCTGTCTCTGCCTCTCTCATTCTTTCACTCGTTCTGGCTCGCTCTGGCTCTGCCTCACTCCTCAATATTCTGGCTTGTCACTGTGCCATTGCTCTTGTAACTCCTCCATAACGTTCATTAAGCTTCTCATATACACATTCACCGGCAACGCACCACCACGCCCACGTAGCCTCAGCCATGACGAAGCATTTCCCTGCAGGGAATTCTCTCGCACCCGATCCCAAGAGCACTTGGCTTCCACGAAGACTTACGCTCCACTCCAGCCACCCTTCACCTCCTCCATAAGGTTCATCAAGGCCCTCCTTCGACGGCCTCAAGCCCTACCGTAACTCATCCCGGGCGCGGGCGCGGGCGCCGGGGGCCAAATACGAGCGGTTCAGCGGGCAACGTGTTGCTCGCGTCTGATCCCGGTCGGCGGCGACTCCTGCTCCTTAGGCTGGCCACGCTCCGGGCCGGCGGATAGCCTCTGTGGTAATGCCGACAGGTTCCTGGGGGACCGTCGCTGCCCCTCCCCTTTCTTCATTACCGGTAACTCGATAAAGAACGGCCCCCTCCGCCGCCATGGCCCCCTGCGCTGGCCGCGGCCCCCTTAAGACGTTTAATTAGGTCCCAGAGGGAGGTCGCGACGTGGGCCACGCGGCCGGTGGCTGGCGCGTGCTTCGGCCCGGTGGCGGTGTACTCTCAGACGCGTCCTCCTCTTAATCTTCCTTTTCTCCTTCCTTTATTCGTGTTCTTCTTCGTGTTCGTCTTCGCGTTCGTTTTTGCGTTTGAGTTCGTCTTCGCGTTTATATAAACGTTCCACTTCCTATTCATATTCGTGTTCCACTTCATGTTCCATTTCACGTTCGACTTGGCGTTCGACTTGGCGTTCGACTTGGCGTTCGACTTGGCGTTCGACTTGGCGTTCGACTTGGCGTTCGATTTGGCGTTCGATTTGGCGTTCGACTTGGCGTTCTTCTTCTTCTCCCCCCCATTCTCTCTCTCTCTCTCTCTCTCTCTCTCTCTCTCTGTTCCTTCTCTTATTCGTTGTACAATATTATACTCCATATACACCAATTTCAGCAGCAAATCAGTAGCCACTACTGTCATTTCGTCAATTACTCGATGTTTCATCTACACGCTTTGAACTCTCCCTCTCCAACTGTTTCTTTTAGGTAACTATTATTTTCAACCATTTATATTCTCATCTTTGGCAATGCATGAAACACTGTCTAAAAGTCACAATTAATATTTCATATCTAGTGTAGACCGTGTGAAATTTGTAGAGCACAAAACTGATTTGTGATAAGTGTTCTCGACTTCAATTTTGATTATGTTATTTGTCTGTATGAAACATTTGACAAAATATTGATGAGTTAATATAATATATGAATCATATTCAGCCGATCATTCTAGTTGTAAAAACAATTGCATACATAGTAACATAGTTTGGTGGCATGTACTATGAAATAATAAATACGTGACTATTTTATACAGGTCTCTAGCAAGCTTATAATAACAAGGTTAAACTAGTAGGACCGTTCAACAAGTTCAACTAATGAACAAATTTGACCTTTTAATTTCCACACAGCGCAGTGCAAATATCAGATCAAATAAAACGCACAGAGTTCATTAATGCTTGGGCAAATATCCTTTCATTTAATACAAAGCGAGTGGCTTCAAAGACAAACACTCGGCAACATTACCAACAATAATAAAATAAACTTTTATTATATTGCATATGGAAAAATCGCGTAAAGAAATTTTGATATTGGAAACTCGTAATATAATATTTAAGCTCAATTTTTGAGCAAATATTCGGCGCTCTAAAGGCAGCGAGGCGTTAAACTTAATTAATATTGAGCTTTTATGTACGATTACAGAAAGTTAGTTTGCGAAAATCATATTCAATGATATTTAGCTGGTACGAAAGACATTGTAATAAAAAAACGGAAATCAAATTTGACTAGTGATGGCATTCCCGTAAAATTTTCTAATTGAGATTCTGATCATTACATTTGATGCCATTTGGATTCGCAACAGCATTCTCATTTCGTATTCAGCACCACAAAATTCCAGTACCGGCAAAGACTTTCTACGTCAGCCGACTCGATTGTCAAAATTTCGCGCTGAAGGTATAGCTCAACCAAACTATTGTGTGCGTCCGCAACATCATATCGGGAGACGTCAAAGGTCAGCAGCGACGCCGATCCGGTCGCTGACCGTCCGCCCTTCGCCCTCCGCCCTTGGCCATTGGCCCTTCCACTGCAGCCCTCGAAGGGCCGCCGCGACGCAGCGCCATCGGTGGCCGCCACAAAGCGCCTGCGCTGCGTCAGATGAAAAACGCGCCGCGGAGTCGCACGGACGGAGAGCAGGGAGGGGGAGGGAAGGAGGCGGGGCTCTTTCAGGTGGTTCCATTCGAAGGACGATGCGCGCTCGCTCCCTTGCCCGCCCACGTCCTGACTCAGACCGCCGTCAACGTCGCCTTCTCCTCCATCGCCACTACTGCTGCTACCCCCACCACAGCTGCCGCCTTCACCGCCGTCAGCACTACTGCCACACCCGCAACCCTCACAACCTCGATCACCACCGCCACTTCCTTCGCCGCCTCCTTCTCCTCCTCCTACTCTTCTTCCTCCTTCCCTCCACCCTCCTCCATCTTCTACACTGCTTCATACATAGCCTTCACCGCATCTTCCTCGTCTCCTCCTCTTTGTTGGCCTCCTTCTCCTCCTTCTCGTCCTCCTTTTCCTCCTCCTTCTCCTCCTCCTTCTCCTCCTTCTTGTCCTCCTCCTCCTTCTTGACGTCCTTCTCCTCCTTCTTGTCCTCCTTCTCTTCTTTCTTGTCCTCCTCCTTCTTCTCCTTCTCCTTCTCCTCCTCCTTCTTCTCCTGCTTCTCCGTCTCGGCCCTCTTGCTTCTCCTCCTCCTCCTTCGCTGCTACCCCTATCGCCTTCGTCGCCTCATCCAGCAGCAGCATCCACCACCACCACCACTACCACCACCACCACCACCACCACCACCACCACCACCATCACCACCATTGCCACCGTTATCGCCGATTCCGCTGCTGGCACAGTCGCCAATAGCTCCTTCTCCGACCTCCCACCCCCTCTTACACCCTGCTCCGCCACCGCTCACGCAGCGTCGCCAGCCCCACCCTTCGCCTCCCATTCTCCCCCGCGCGCCTGTCAATGCAGTGTATACACGGCGTGCTTTCAGGCGACCGGGTCGTCGTCGGGGGCGGCGATGGCGGGGACGGCATCAGAGGCGGCATTGGCGAGGGAAAGGAGGTATCTACGGTGAAGCCGAATGGCGGCGTGAACCCGCCGGCGGGGGGCGGGGCGGGCCAGACGAAAGACGGTGGTGTGAGAAGGGGAGGTAACTCCGATGGGGACGAAGAAGACTTCTCTTGGCGGTCGGTAGCGGGGGTGAGGACGGGAGGGGGGAGCTGACGGTGCGTTGCAAGCGGAGGGCGACGTGGATGCAAGGGCGCGGGTGTGAAAGAAGCACGGTTGCTGCCGAGAGTGCGCCCTGAATGGCTCGTGGAGGGCGCCGCTGATAGAAAGAGCTCCGGAGGAACTAGTGCAGCACAATAATTTACGGGATGATAGAGAATGTAACCACATAGCACGATTCAACTTTGTGCAAGTTGTCAATATAAAATTAAGACTACTAAAGAAACAATGACACCTTTTTTTTCATAGAACTTTTCAATTCTTAAAAGGATTGAAGTACTCGATTAAAAATGTTCTCCATTTCCTTGCAATAGCTCGATATCGAAAATCAGTAAATAGATCTCGTATCTCTTCCTGACATTTTGCGAACTTTTGCATCATATTCATTTTCTATGTATTTTCTTGTTTCAGTGTACTTCTTAAAAGCTAATATTGTTGTACTTACGGAGTGCAAGGTATTTTTTGTTCTATTTTGTTCGTGTTGGCATCTAACTTCTACATACCGCTTTCATTTAAAGGCTAATTTTTAAAATGATTAAACGTCTGAGAGCGATGTTCAAATTCCGATGTCCACATGAGCTGTACTTAGACTCGACTAATTAGCTCCTTGCCCAAATACTGAGAGGAACATATTCTTGATGTATTCACTTCCTTATTTCTTTATTTCGCTACATGGCATGCCTTCTTTGCTCGATTGTCAAAGCCGACAACAACGACTGAGTGAATTGGGAAAGTGACTCTATGGTTATATGAGACCTACAAAATGGTAAGAAATGAAATAAGGAATTTAAGAAATGAAATTAATAAGAAAGAGTAGAATAATGAGGAAAAAGTTCAATATTATCAGTGAAGCGAACCGACATAATGCAACAATATCTGGTGTCCTAAGAGAAGCTTAGCTAAAAATTCAGTATTATACAGTAAATGAATAAGAAATATTCTCTTCCACTGAAATTTAGACTTTCCTTTAATACAGATTTCTTTGTGTATTAAGATACAACCATTTATAAGAAATATTTCTACAATGATTTGAAGAGCGGAAATTTCTTTTTATATTTCTACTCATGGCTGAGTAAGAACTGAAACATTATGCCTGGAAGGTATTAGTAATTACATGGAACCCCCAAGGTGAAGAACAGCTTCTTATTTACCGTCTCGTTGCCTTGAAACAGTCACTTGGTCGGCCCACTGTGAGCAGGCTCCGTAAATCACGCGTGAGGCAGTACAAGAGGCCGTGGTTACTCGGTCTCCCGACGTCGGCCTCTTTTATCTTCACATAGCCGCTGCTGGTAGCAATGTCACGCCGTCAAGATGGCCGCCGGCTATACAGACCTCGGTGAGATAATTACATTACACGTCTTGGAAAGCGCTTGGTATTAGCTGAAAGGAAACCAGTAGTCGAAGAGAGCTGGTTACACATCACGGCATCTAGCACTTCTGGGAATGTCCGAGGCCTGTTCGGTGAATGGCTTCATTACACATTTAACACGGTGACGATGTCACGCGAATGATACAAGAACGTTAATGTTTTATGTTCAAAATTATGGGTGAACATGCTTGTTAAATTTGGACTCTATCACTGTACTACAAAGGCTATTCATGTATAATTGTGTAGCTCGTTATGAATATTGCTGTTACAAGGTTTTATACATGTCAGGTCAATGTATTGAAATACTATCAATAACCTACTGTTTGATTAAACAAAGGTGCAGTTTACCCGCAAACATGTTACACAATTTCCATTTCATCTCGTTGATAACTATAGCAAAACCCGAATTAAAGCTTAAATAAACGCGAGGGCAACAACACAATATAAATAATCGAACACTGGTTGATTTATAGATTATCTGTTAAAGGTCGCAATTGAGGGTGAAGATCAGATCTTCCTTTAAAAGTTATAATTTAATATTCAGCTTTATAATTTCAAGTAAAATGGAAAAAATGCACTTAGATAATACTTTTATGCATCAAAAAAACAATACACAATCTTATTTCATTTAGTTATTGTTGAAAATAAAACAGGCTAATTATTATCAGCAAATCTGATTATAGTTCTGCACCATCCTCCAGTTATTTTGCGCCTTTATTTTTCTGCCTTGTCTATTTCCTGCCTCGTTTTTTGTTTCTCCTTCCTGCGTTGTTGTATTATTATTATAAAATTGATATATAAGCGTTAATTTAATTTGTGATATGTATAAGTGCAATGTAGCACTATCAATTTCTAATGTCAACCGAAAATGAATGACAGGAGGAATTACCCAAGGTTTCGCTCTGAGATACGATTGATTTGAGACTTCGCAATGTTGGTCTTGCGGAATATCGAAAATAAAATCTACATCTGCATATACATAAAACGTACCCGCTTATTAGGTTTTCCTTTACCCCCCTTAATGCTCATCACCCGGCCTCAGTTCGTCATTCGGTGTAGCTACGTAGCTTAGAAACGAAAACCTCTTGGCTAGTTAAGTGGCAATGAATGAGTAAAGAAAGAAAGAAAAAACATTTCAATTTTCAAAAATTGAAGTTTCAAGAGGTCAACGCAATTGCCGAAATCTAATTAGATATTTTGCTTAGAGATTTTCATTTTTTTCTTCATATATTTCTCCCGTCTGTTTCTACCCGACATAAAGCTCATAGTTCTTCGTAACTTCATTGCCCAACCAAATAAGATATTACCAAACAAGCAAAAAAAAATTATTGATCCACAAAGTGGCAATGAATAAGAGAAGGAAAAACCAAAGATTACCCTGTGAAAAAATGACGGGTTCAGAGGTCGATGCATTCGGACTCGTGGTTTCCCACGCGCCCTGTGCGTCAGGGACGTAAATCACGCAGTGTGCGGAGGGAGGTCTCTCCATAGCGACGACCTTGCCGGCCCCCAACGCCGACCCCGCCCCTCGCCGCGGCAGCGCGCCCGGCGGTGGCGGTGGTAATTAAACGGCCCCCTGCATCGCCGCGCATACAAAAGACGCCATTATGCGCAGCCCAAAAACGCTCGTGTTTGGACGCCGCCGCGACCGCACAGTGGCGGAGGGCACGCGGACAGATTGCGCAGGCGAAACTCGCGCGGAAAGTTCGTCTCCCGAGTTGTGCTCGCTCTTTTCCGGAGCGTGGATTGTTTCGCTTCGCACCAGGAAACCGGCGACGTAGATAATTTTAGAATTCTGTCACATTTATTAACGTATCGGGAAACAAGAAAGTAAGAATGAAATGTGAGAATTTTTAAATACCATGATTTTCTGTTTCTAAGTCAATTTTTACATGTGCATCCAAGTTCCTGAAACATAATTTCATACGTGTAATATGACTGTTGTGATTTTTTTGTAAAACATAAGACAGGATAAAGAGTCTTGGGAATGCTATACTTTATAATAAATAGGCAAATAAAAGTTTTAATTTATTATATATATTATTTACTTATTTATTATATATTATATATTATATATTAATTAACAAGCAAAATAAAAATAGTTAACATTAATTGACTCTTCTTGGTATGAGCCACATATAAATATATTGTAGCTGGATATTGTTTGTATACTATACTCCTGAGAAGTTCCTATTGAAGATGGATTCCTCTCAAGGGTATAGCGTAGAGAGATACAATATATTCAGGGACGTAACACACTCAAAGATATATCCATTTTCAGAAATATAATATATTCTAGGACGTAGCGTACTCAGGGAGAGAGCATATTCAGGGATGAGATATAGCATATTCTGAGTTATGGCATTCTCAGGGAGGTAACATGTTCTGGGATATTGCGTATTTAGGCAAAACGACTCATGGCATACAGGAATATAGAAAACTCAGGGTACACCATAAAAGTGTCGGTTAGTGCTTTGAAAATGGTTCTAGGCGACGAACGGGCATACCCCATCTAATTTGTCCACTGGCTAAGGTAATGAGTCCCACAGTGTGCCGCGCCGCCCGCCGAAGCCCCTGGCCGCTGTTTTTGAGGGCTAATCAGGCAGCCGGGGGGCGGCGAAGGGACGGGCGGCGGGACGGACGATGTGCGCCAGAGAAAGAGGATCCGGTAAACAAACGGTAAACAAGCGGAACTGTATGTAAGAGGCTTTTGAATTCGCCATTGTGCCAAGAATAAAACTCCCCGTGTAAAAGATTAATTGCTCGTTTAATGCTGCTATTGGAGGCTATGTTTTTGTTAAGTTCGCTTTGTGGTTAACGCAGGTGATTTCGCTCGTTTCTCTTGTGTGCCTCGTTACTTACTCACAATGTAATATGAGGTTGGTAATTTGGACAAATTTCTGTAATTTTTTGTGTTTAGTTTCCTGTGACTGTTTTGTTTCATTTTCGGAATGTAATAAATTTATACGAAATACACATTCGGTGCATCTGGTGGTTGGTTATTCTGCCTCATGCAATTTTATATATTCTGATAATGTTTTTGTGCATAAATAACGGAATAATTGATCGTTTGCTGAAAAACAAGGTATTGCGTTCTGAGAACGGCCAGATTTGGCACGCCAATAACCATTCTCTTTTGCTCTTAAGGTCAATGTTTTTTATCATGATGTATTTATTTTTTGCATATTTTATTCCCTCAGCAAATTTACTGCATCCTTATTTAATAGGTAAAAATAAACCTGACTGCAGTTTAAAGATTCGAGAAAAACAACACTTTTCTCACATTCAAATCTGTACGATACGAACTTTAAAACTAGTTCGTGTTAAATAAGCATGAATCATAATTTGGGGACACTTCCTCCGAGTAATTGTCGTTTTAGTATTCATGAACCGCCAACCCAAGGACGAGTATCCCACCCGAACCGCACCTCGCTGTGATCGCGATAAGAACAGCGAAATTGCCGTAATTCAGGCTGCCTACAATCACGCTCACTTACTCAATTATCCATCTCAAACCCACCGACAGAGAGGCTCGCCGGTCAATTCTTCGAATTTTGACTCCTGCACCCCCCCCCGTCCCTCACATCCATCTGACTCTTCTGCTACCCATTAGATACGACCCACGCGCATCGCTTTATTTTCTTGGCGCGAGCTTACGTATTCGCATACATTTCGATAATGGCGCGGCGCGACGGCGTCTTTGCGTATTACTCTTAACGCGCATGCGGCCTTCGGGAGCAGTTACGAGGCGTCTAATGGGGCGGGTGCGGCGGGTGACCCGGGGGGGGGCTGGGGGCGCTGGGAGCGATACGATCTCCTGGCGACCTCCTCCGCACCTTGGCGCACCCGGTCACTGCGGCGCACGGCCCTGCACTTTAAATTCTGATGAGAAATAATAAAAAAGTAACCCCCCGGGCGCCCGGATTTGCATAGAACGCCGCTACCTGATAATCATATAAATGCAAGTGTCCCGAGCGCGCGCCGTACGACAGTCGGTTTGTCCCTGTTGCTCGAATGAGACGCGCGCTACTTGCGTTAATTTAATTTAATCCAATCTAGCGTGATCCAGTATACGCCGGAGCTACCTGCTTTAATTTAGTTTGGTAGTGGAGTCTCGTTTCTCTAGTTTTACTGCTCTGAACGTTTTGAGCGTTGTTACGTTAATGTTTTCTTTTGGATTAACATTACGTAATCCGAGGAGGAATCAAATGTTTAAAAGTTTATCTAGGAAATAACAAAATTTAGAACGTTAGGCATGAGAGTCTTTTGCTTAAAGTACTCAAGAAAATAGTTTAAAAAATAGTTCAATCTGCCCGAGCTTCTAACTAGATACCCCAACACCCTTACTCGGTACCGCGAACCCAGCCACTACTTAAAATTCTGATGAGAAATAATAAAAAAGTACCCCTCACCACGTCAGAATTTGCACGGAGGCGAGCTACCTGATAATCATATAAATGCCAGCCACCTAAGCACACCGCGCGGGCACGCGGTGTTATACGCGCGCTAAAAAAAAGGCGAGCAGCGGGACCGCGTCGGGCGGCGCGGAGCAGAGCGGTGGGTGTGGCGTGGGCGGGGGACGGGGCGCGTGTGACGAGACGTGCGGGGGCGGACGGTGCCTTGTGGATGCGAGGCGGTTAGCGACGAAATTGCCCTAACTTTATTTTTTTGCCCCGCTTCATCGGCCCCGGGCGCGTGGAGGCACAGCACGGCGCCGACCGCCCAATCAGGACCTGTTGGGGGCCGGCGGGGGGAGGGGGGGTTTTGGGGGCGGGGGCGTCGGACGTGATTGGCCTCGGCCGCCGCGGCGGGGCGCTCGTGCGTGCACGCGCGAGGCGTGCGTGATCTCACCGCCGCGGCAGCGGCAGCGCTCGTGTCTTTAGGCCCCGCGCTTTAACCCGCGGCAGGCGCCTATCGACGTCGAAAATTTGGAAACTTTTGAGTGAGAGAGAGAGGAGCGAAGCGGGGACGCGGCGGTGGAAGACTGGGGGAGTGAGGAGGAAGAGGGTTTGACGGCGCGGTGGTGAAGACAAAAGGGCGCTGCAGATGCAAGAACCGCCACCGCCGCCGTTGCTCCACCTCGGCGCGTCTTCCAGCGGCGGTGGAATATTGCGGAGGGTAACGAAGGCTGCCAGTGCACGAGTTGCCGCGTGTGGCGCCGCCTCTCGCGGAGCGCGGAGGGCGTGGACGCGGCTGCGCTGCGCTGCTGTCGGCGAAGATGGAGACGGCCACGGAGTTGGCGGCGTCTTCAAGACATTTTTGGGAAGTTGGCGAGTACAAATGTTGATGCAGAATGAATCTGGAGTCATGGCGTTGATGCTGATTTGTATCATAGATTTGGGGTTGAGAGTTCGAGTGCTGATACAAAATGAAAGAGGGATGATGGTGTTAAAGCTGACGTGTGTCACAGATTTTGAGTTGATGAATACGAATGCTGGTGCAGAATGAAACTGGAATGATGGCGTTGAAGCTGACGTGTATCACAGATTTTATTTATGCAGATGAATAAGGCACCACGACCGACGACAAGTAATAATATTAATCATTTTTAAGACTTGGCTGTTTACAGGTAGAATAATGTAAACACGATATCGCAAATGAGTCGTGTGGAATAACTGATGGCGAAGACGAAATACGAATGTCGCAAAAACAGAAGGTAAAAGACGTGTTGGATTTGTGGGAAAAACGTCTGCTACATTCTTACATTCAATTGTTGACAAGACTACCTAGCTATAGGGAATCGTGTGAATTGTAGACGCAATGGCAGGTTTGGTTCAGTTTACCGAGTTAATAGCGGTCACCATTCTGTTCTTCAAATTCTCACATAAATGGTTAGGCATACTACGTTTCACTAGATTCAGAACAATGTCGTTGTTCTGTACTACGTTAGATTGCGTAAGTGCTGCACACTGACAGGAAAAATTCTTTGAAGCACAGACAGTATCAGCGTTGTTAACTTACACGACGATAGATGACTTTAAAAAGCAATCTATGAGGAATAGAGCAGTAAATTAGTCTGTAGTAGTGGTACCCCTGTTCTCACAAAGGTCTTTTTCGATTACGTCTAACATGTTCAGGAGCCGTTGCAAGGAGCTGCAACTTTAACCGTCATCACATATGAAAAGTTTGGGGACGTTGATTCTTTATTCTGGAGAAGTGAGAACCCGAAGGTTTGTTTTCGTGGAGATAGGGATATCGCTGGTAGAGTACGCAATGGGAATGCCAAAACAAGAGTAAGGCAGGCCCGAAAGACAGTGCTTTGGGATGTGCCACAACGTGGCAGTTCAGGAGATTCGATTGTGCCTGCTCTCTATAAATAAGCCGGTTACGTCTTGATTTTTGGTTTCTTTTCCAAGAAGCACATTTAAGGAAATCCCTTTAGCAATTCCTCAATATTTTGCAAATGTTTACAGTGAATATATGTGAAATAAAATAAAAGGGGTTAATAACAGTTAATCGAGGCAAACCGCTTAATTCCATCTTCAAAAACTTATCATGTATTCAGAGTATACCACACACATTGTTCAGTTTCCTCAAGTTGTTTATTCTCCATGAATACTTTGGGACAAGACCAATTGTAACCGAATTCTAACCTACCTGGAAACTCTGACACAGTGAACCATACAAGAGAACAAACTGTTGACCGTGACATTTCTTGTTCAATTCAACGCGGGAGGTATTGTGAGAAGGCAAGATTTATGTTGTTCCCTCGTTTTGTCCCGACCTGTGTATCTGAAGAGTGCATAGTAACTCATTCCTAAACATATTTTTCAGTTTCTTTATGACTGTGGGCGCTCTTCTCTAGAAATAACGCGGTCGTCCACTATGTGTGGAGTTATGTGAGCCCCACCCAGGAAGAGTCCTTCTTTTATATTTTAAGTTCTTTTGAGTAACTGCAGTTCCATAGTGCTGCCACTCTAGTATCAATATTAGTCACCTGAAGTTGAGTGGACGTAATCCAAAGGAACATTGCTGCCTCAACTCCGTTCTCACAGAAACCCCTAGGAAGTAAATAATTGGAATACTAAACGTTTACTGAGAATCGTAAAAAAAAGGAAGATACACCCATGTCGAACTGAACAAACCGTTCTTGTTGGTTTGTCAGACAATAAATTCAGCAGTTCGTGACAAGCCACTCTCATGAATTGGTAGCCAAGGAATCCTGACTGGTAAAGTTCTTTCTTCTTTTAACTCCCGGTAGTAAACAAATTGATAAGATATTTCCCTTACACAACAAAATAAAAAATTGTTTTCAAGGTTTATTTGCTATTTACCGGCGCTTTCGCAACAAAGCTTGATACTATGTCTTGGTTCTTGTTAAACGCTAAGAACATAATAACAATTTTTTGGTTGTGATACGTAATCTGTGATCAAAGTCATCAGGTTGACCGCAGTAATAAAGGAGCTAAGATTTCACAAAAGTCTCGACAGTTTCGTGAGTAACTGTAGCATTATTGTAGGACTACCTTATTTAGTCGCACATACTTTCGTCGTTTTATATAGCTTGAGCAAACTTAATTTTTGAGCATGTGAACTCGTTTCGCTGCAACTGAATCACATTTTTGTATAAAGCATATTTCTCATGGTAGTAGGTAATTATCAATCATTATAATATCCTATTACCAAACTGCAGTTAAAAAGAGCTATAATTAATTAATGAATATGAGAAGAAGATAATGATGACGATAATATTGGGCAAATGAAAACAATGGTGGAACGAGGTCAAAGAGAATTGAGGAGTTTGAAGTTCATGGAAATATTGCGTCCACTACAATTCCACTTGAACCAACCACAATGCAAATCCCGACACTTCAGAGATGAAGAGCTGACTATAAAGACCGCTTCTTGTAGGCAAGGTATACTATATTTACCAGAGCACTTCAAATTTTTCATAGACAGCAACGTTGCAGCCAGCTGAGCGGAACTATACTTCCCCAGTTTCCCCCCAACTTCCGTAGATTCCGCCTTCACCGGTCACGCTGGCGGCGGGGAGGAATGAGGGTTGAGGCAGGGACGGAAGCGGAGCCGGGAGGGTGGCGGAGGCGCCTGCGATGGGCTGGTAGAGTACGCAATGGGATGGCGAAGGCAATGGGATGGCGAAGGGAATGGGGAGTGAGTGGATTGCGGGGGTGGGGGTAGGAGAAAAAAGGAAGTGGTGACGGAAGAGGTGATGGAGAAAGAGGTGATGGCGGGGGCGGTAGTGACAGCGGTGATGGCGAGGGCTGGAGTGAGGGGGTGGCAGCGGGAATGGCGGAGATGGCGACGACGACGGAACCGGTGACGGAGGTGGCTGCGATGGAAACTGCGAGAGTAGGATGAGCGGCGAAGGCAGTGGGTGCGGAGAGACCGGTGCGGTCGGCAAGAGCGGCGGAGACATCACCACAACACACAAAAAGGAGAGGATTGGGCGGACCCGTAAAAGATAAAATTTTTTTTTAGGGAAATCCCCCTGTCACATTTATTAACGTATCCCCGGGAAAACAAGAAAGTAAGGAAATGAAATGGGTTGAAGAAATTTTTTAATAACCCATGATTTTTCCTGGTTTCTAAGTCAATTTTTTTACATGTGCATCCAAGTTTCCTGAAAACAATAATTTCCATACGTGTAATATGACTTGTTGTGAATTTTTTTTGTAAAACATAAAGACAGGATAAAAGTCTTGGAATGCTTATACTTTCATATATAAATAGGCAAATAAAAGTTTTAAATTTTATGAATTTTTAATGCAACAATATGAACAAGCAAAATAAAAATAGTTAACATTAATTGACTCTTCTTGTATGAGCCACATATCAATATATTGTAGCTGGATATTGTTTGTATACTATACTCCTGGAGAAGTTTCCTATTGAAGATGGATTTCCTCTCAAGGGGTATAGCGTAGAGAGATACATATATATTTCAGAGGAACGTAACAGAACTCAAAGAATAATATCCATTTTCAGAAAATTATAACACTACTTCTAGGACGTAGCGTACTCAGGGAGAGAGCATTTCAGGGATGAGATATAGCATATTCTTGAGTTATGGCGTTCTCAGGGAGGTAAACATGGTTCTGGAGATATTGCGGTATTTAGGAAAACGACTCATGCATTACAGGAATATAGCAAACTCAGGGGTTATACGCCTAAAAGTGTCGGTTAGTGCTTTGAAATGGTTCTAGGCGACGAACGGGCATACCCCATCTAATTTGTCGCACTGCTAAGGTAATGAGTCCCACAGTGTGCCGCACCGGCCCGCCGAAGCCCTGCCGCTGTTTTTGAGGGCTAATCAGGCAGCCGGGGGGCGGCGAAGGACGGGTGGCGGGACGGACGATGTGCCCAGAGGAAAACGAGGATGCCGGTAAACAAACGGTAACAAGCGGAAACTGTATGTAAGAGGCTTTTGAATTCGCCATTGTGCAAGAATAAAACTCCCCGTGTCAAAAGATTAATTGCTCGTTAATGCTGCTATTGAGGCATGTTTTTGTTTAAGTTCGCTTGGTGGTTAACGCAGGTGATTTCGCTCGTTCTCTTGTGTGCCTCGTTACTTACTCACAATGTAATATGAGGTTGGTAATTTGGACAACATTTCTGTAGATTTTTTGTGTTTTAGTTTCCATGTGGCTGTTTTTGTTTCTTTTGGAATGTAAATAAATTTATACGAATACACATTCGGTGCATCTGGTGGTTGTTATTTCCTGGCCTCATGCAATTTTATATATTCTGATATGTTTTGTGTGCATAAATAACGGAATAATTGATCGTTTGCTGAAAAACAAGGGTTTGCGTTTCTGGAACGGCCAAGATTTGGCACGCCAATATACCATTCTCTTTTGCTCTTAAGGTCAATGTTTTTTTATCATGATGTTTTATTTTTTGCAGATTTTATTTCCTCAGCAAATTTACTGCATCCTTATTTAATAGGTAAAAATAACCTGACCTGCAGTTTAAAGATTTCGAGAAAAACAACACTTTTCTCCACATTCAAATCTGTACGAGATACGAATTTAAAGACTAGTTCGTGTTAAATAAGCATGAATCATAAGTTTTGGGGACACTTCCTCCGGAGTAATTGTCGTTTTAGTATTCATGAACCGCCAACCCAAGGACGAGTATCCCACCTGAACCGCACCTGCGCTGTGATCGCGATAAGAACACGCGAAAATTGCCGTATTCAGGCTTGCCTACAATCACACGCTCACTTACTCATTATCCCATCTCAAACCCTACCGACACAGAGGCTGCGCCGGTCAATTCTTGCGAATTTTGACTCCTGCATCCTGCCGCCCCCGTCCCTCAACATACATCTTGACTCCTTCTGCTATCCCTTTAGATACGACCCACGGGCGCATCGGCTTTATTTTTTGGCCGACGGAGTTTACGTATTCGCAATAACATTCGATAATGGGCGGCGCGTACGGGTCTTTGCGTATTACTCCTTAACGCGCATGCCTGGCGCTTCGGGAGCAGGTACGAGGCTCGTCTCAAATGGGGCGGGTGCGGCGGGTGACCCGGGGTGGGGGGGCTGGGGGGCGCTTGGGCGATACGAATTCCTGGCGACCTCCTCGCGCAACCTTGGCGCCACCCGGTCACCTGGCGGCGCACGAGCCCTGCACTTTAAAATTCTGAATGAGAAATAATAAAAAGTAAACGCCCCCGGGCGCCCGATCTTGGCATAAGAACGCCGCTACCTGATAATCATTTAAATGCAAGTGTCCCGAGCGCGCGCTCCTACGACAGTCCGGTTTGTCGCCTGTTGCTCGAATGAGACGCGCGCTTACTGGCGTTATTTAATTTAATCCATCTAGCATTTCGCAGCATACGCCGGAGCTACCTGCTCTAATAGTTTGGTAGTGGGAGTCTCGGTTTCTCTAGTTTTACTGCTCTGAACGTTTTGTGCGTTGTTACGTTAATGTTTTCTTTTGGATTACATTTACGTAATCCGAGGAGGAATCATAATGTTTAAAAGTTTAATCTAGGAAATAACAAAATTTAGAACGTTAAGGCATGAGAGACCTTTTGCTTAAAGTACTCAAGAAAATAGTTTAAAAAATAGTTTCAATCGCCCGAGCTTCTAACTAGATATCCCAACACCCTTTACTCGGTACCGCGAAACCAGCCAGTACTTAAAATTCTGATGAGAAATAATAAAAAAGTAAGCCCCCTCACACGTCAGAATTTGCATGAGGCGAGCTAACTGATAATCATATAAATGCCAGGCCTACCTAAGCACACGCGGCGGCACGCGGTTTCTATTACGCGCGCTAAAAAAAGGCGGAGCAGCGGGACGCGTCGGGGCGGCGCGGAAAGCGGAGCGGGTGGGTGTGGCGTGGGCGGGGGGACCGGGGCGCGGGTGACGAGACGTGCGGGGGCGGACGGTGCCTTGTGGATGCGAGGTCGGTTTAGCGAACGAAAATTGCCCTAACTTTATTTTTTTGCCCCGCGTTTCATCAGGCCCCGGGCGCGTGGAGGCACACACGGCGCCGACCGCCCAATCAGCGACCTGTTGGGGGCGGCGGGGGAGGGAGGGGTGTTTGGGGGTGCGGGGGCGTCGGACGTGATTGCCTCCGGCCGCCTGCGGCGGGGCGCTCGTGCGTGCCGAGCGGCGTGCGTGATCTCACCGTCCGCGGCACGCGCCGGCGTCGTGTCTTTAGGGTGCCCGCGCTTTAACCCGCGGCAGGCGCCTATCGACGTCGAAAATTTTGGAAACTTTTGAAGTGAGAGAGAGGAGGCGAAGCGGGGGACGCGGCGGGTTGGAAGACTGGGGGAGGTGAGGAGGAAGAGGATTTGACGGCGCGGAGTGAAGACAAACAGGGCGCTGAGATGCCAAGAACCGCCACCGCCGCCCGTTGCTCCACCTCGGGCGCGGTCTTCCAGCGGGCGGTGGAATATTGCGGAGGGTAAGCCGAAAGGCTGCCAGCGCACGAGTTGCCGCGTGGTGGCGCGCCGCCTCTCCGCGGCGCGCGAGGGCGTGGAACGCGGCTGCGCTGCGCTGCTGTCGGCGAAGATGGAGAACGGCCACGGAGTCTGGCGGCGTCTTCAAGAATTTTTGGGAAGTTATGGCGAGTACAAATGTTGATGCAGAATGAATCTGGAAGTCATGGCGTTGATGCTGATTTGTAATCATAGATTTGGGGTTGGAGAGTCGAGTGCTGATACAAAATGAAAGAGGGATGATGGCTTGAAGCTGACGTGTCATCACAATTTTATTTATGCAGATGAATAAGGCAACCACGGACGACGACAAGTAATAATATTAATCATTTTAAGACTTGCTGTTTACATGGGTAGAATAATGTAAAACACGATTATCGCACAATGAAGTCGTGTGGAATAACTGATGGCGAAGACGAAATACGAATGTTCGCAAAAAAAAAAGGTAAAAGACGTGTTGGATTTGTGGGAAATAACGTCTGCTAATTCTTACATTCACTTGTTGACAGACTATACCTAGCTATAGGGAATCGTGGTGAATTGTAGACGCAATGGCAGGTTTGGTTCAGTTTACACGAGTTAATAGGCGGTCACCATTCTGTTCTTCAAATTCTCACATAAATGGTTAGGCATAACTACGGTTTCACTAGATTCAGAACAATGTCGGTTGTTCTGTACTACGTTAGATTGCGTAAGTGCTGCACACTGACAGGAAAAATTTCTTTGACAGCAGCAGACAGTAATCAGCGTTGTTAACTTAACACGACGATAATGACTTAAAAAAGCAATCTAATGAGGAATAAGAGCAGTAAATTAAGTGTGTAGTGGGTACCCCTGTTCTCACAAAGGGGTTCTTTTCGATTACGTCTAACATGTTCAGGTGAGCCGTTTGCAAGGAGCTGCAACTTTAAACCGTTCATCACAATATGAAAGTTGGGACGTTGATTCTTTATTCTGGAGAAGTGAAGAACCCGAAGGTTTGTTTTTCGTGGAGATAGGGATATCTGCCTTGGTAGAGTACGCAATGGGATCGCCAAAACAAGAGTAAGCAGGCCCGAAGAGCAGTGCTTTGGGATGTGCCAACATATGTGGCAGTTCAGGAGATCATTGTGCTGCTCTCTATAAATAAGCGGCGGTTACGTCTTGATTTTTGGGTTTCTTTCCAAAGAAGCACATTTAAGGAAATCCCTTTAAGCAATTCCTCATATTTTGCAAATGTTTACAAGTGAATATATGTGAAATAAAAATAAAGGGGTTAATAACAGTTAATCGAGGCAAACCGTTTAATTCCAATCTTCAAAACCACTTATCATCGTATCAGAGTAATACCACACAGATTGTTCAATGTTCATTCTCCTCAAGTTGTTTATTCTCCATGAATACTTGGGACCAAGACCAAATGTAACGGCGAATTTCCTACACCTACCTGAACTCTGAGCACAGTGAACATACAGAGAACAAACGTTTGACCGTACATTCTTGTTCCAATTCAACGCGGGAGGTATTGTGAGAAAGCGCAAGATTTAATGTTGTTCCCTCGTTTTGTCCGACCTGTGTATCTGAAGAGTGCATAGTAAACTCATCCTAAACATATTTTTTCAGTTTTTCTTTATGAGACTTGGGCGCTCTTCCTCTAGAATAACGCGCGTCGTCACATGTGTGGACGTTATGTGAGCCGCCACCCAGGAAAGAGTCCTTCTTTATATTTTTAAGTTCTTTTGAGTAACTGCAGTCATATGCTGCCCACTCTAAGTATCATATTAGTCACCTGAGTTGAGTGGAACGAATCCAAAGGAACATTGGGCCTCAACTCCCGTTCTCACAGAAACCCGCTTAGAAGACAAATAATTGGAATACTAAAAGTTTATGGGAGAATCGGTAAAAAACAGGAAGGTACAAACCCATGTCGAACTTGGAACAAACCGTTTTGTTTGGTTTGTCAGACAATAAAATTGCAGCAGTTCGTGAAAGCCACTCTTATGAATTGGTAGCCAAGGAATCCCTGACTGGTAAAGTTCTTCTCTTCTTTATACTCCCAGTATAAACAAATTGATAAGAATATTTCCCTACACAACAAAATAAAAATTGTTTTCAAGGTTTATTTGCTATTTACCGGCGCTTTCGCAACAAGACTCTGATACTATGTCTTGGTTCTTGTTAAACGCTAAGAACAATAATAACAAATTTTTTGGTTTGTGATACGTAATCTGTGATCAAAGTCATCAGGTGACCGCATAATAAAGGAGCTAAGATTTCGACAAAAGAGTCGACAGTTTTCGTGAGTATTACTGGGGTTTTAGCATTTATTGTAGGTCTAGCCGTTATTTAGTCGGCACATACTTTCGTCGTTTTATATAGCTTGAGCAAACTTAATTTTTGAGCAAGTGAACTCGATTTCGCTGCAACTGAAATCACATTTTTTGTATAAAGCAGATTCTCATGGTAGTAGGTTTAAATTATCAATCGTTATAATTATAATACCTATTACCAAACTGGGCAGTTAAAAAAAGGGGCTAATAATTAATTAATGAATATGAGAAGAAAGATAATGATGACGATAATATTGGGCAAAGTGAAAACATGGTGGAACGAGGTCCAAGAAGAAATGAGGAGTTTGAAGTTCATGGAAATATTGCGTCCACTGCAATTCCACTTGAACCAACCACAAACTGCAAATCCCGACACATTCAGAGATGAAGCTGCTGACTATAAACGACCGCTTCTTGTAGGCAAGGTATACTATATTTTACCAGAGCACTTCAAATTTTTCATGGACAGCAACGTTGGCAGCCAGCTGAGCGGAAGCTATACTTCCGCCAGTTTCCCCCCAGACTTCCGTAGATTCCGCCTTCACGGTCACGCTGGCGGCGGGGAGGAATGAGGGTTGAGGCGAGGGAGCGGATAGCGGACGCCGGGAGGGTGGCGGAGGCCGCCTGCGATGGGCTGGTAGAGTAACTGCAATGGATGGCGAAGGCAATGGGAATGGCGGAAAGGGAATGGGGCAGTGAGTGGGATGGCGTGGTGGGGGTAAGGAGAAAAAAAGGAAGTGGGTGACGGGAAGAGGTGTGTGGAGAAAGAGGTGATGGCGGGGGCGTAGTTGACCAGCGGTGATGGCGAGGGGCTGGAGTGAGGGTGTGGGCGTGGTGTGGCGTGGTGAGGCGGGATGGCGTGGTGCAGGCGGGGGGGGCCTGGTGTGGCGTGGTATGGCGTGGTGAGGCGGGGTGGCGGGGGTTTGGCGTGGGATGGCGTGATGGCGTGGCGTGGCGTGGTGGGCTTGGCGTGGAGTGGCGTGGTGGGCGTGGCGTGGCCGTGGTGGGCGTGGTGTGGCGTGGTGTGGCGTTGGTGTGGCGTGGTGTGGCGTGGTGTGGCGTGGTGGTGGCGTGGTGTGGCGTGGTGTGGCGTGGTGTGGCGTGGTGTGGCGTGGTGTGGCGTGGTGAGGCCGTGGTGGCGGGGGTGGCGTGGCGTGGTGTGGCGTGGCGTGGTGTGGCGTGGCGTGGCGTGGTGAGAGCGGGGGTGGCGTGGTGGTGGCGGTGGTGTGAGCGTGGTGGGCCGGGGGTGCGGGGTGACGTGGTGTGGCGTTGCTGTGGCGTGGTGAGGCGGGGGTGGCAATGGTGTGGCGTGGTGGAGGCGGGGTGGCGGGGTGGCGTGGTGTGGCGTGGTGATGCGGGGTGGCGTGGTGTGGCGTGGTGTGACGTGGCGTGGTGGTGGCGGGGGGTGGCGAGGTTGTGGCAAGGGATGAAAACGTGGTGTGGCCGGGGGGGA